>RJWM01007086.1:0-80166 GCA_004363535.1 Dasyprocta punctata | reverse complement strand
ATGGAAAGTAAATATACCCAACAAAATGGAATGGCAAAACATGCTTAGCATTTACCGTTTTGATGCTGAGTGTGCGGTTCCGTGGCGTGAGTTCGTTGCAGTGTTGTGCAGCCGCCACCGCTGCGCACCTCCAGAACCCGCTGCTGCTCCGGCCCCTCTGCCGCCTGGCACCCAGCATTCTCCTGGCTCTCCGAGCCTCGCTCCGCGTGACTGGAAACGGCCCGTACTGCACCTTGGGTGACTGACTGTGTCACTGGGCATCAGGTCCTCACGGGTTACCTGTCAGGATTTCAGGTGTCAGGATTTCCTCCCTGTTTAAGGTTAATCGATACGCCATTGTGTGTTTGTGTCAAGTCTCCTTTGTCCATCCGTCTCTGGATACGTGGGTTGCTTCCATCCGGGGCTATTGTGAATAATGCTGCTATGAATATGAAGGTACGAACATCTGTTTGAGTCCCTGACTTCTTTTCTTTTGGGTTTACAACCAGGAGTGATTGCTGGGTTCTGTAGTACTCTTCGTTTAACTTTTGAAGAATGACTTTATTTGTGTTTGTGACTGGACAGTATTCCATTGTGTGGATTTGCTGCCTTGTGTTTATCCCTTCCTTGGTTGCTGGCCATTTGGGTTTCTTCTTTTTGGATGTCAGGAATAGGTCTGATGTGAATGTTCACTTAACACGTTTTCATATGGGCTCATTTTCATTTCAGTGTATACATACTAGTAGAACTGCTGTTCATGTGGTAACTTTTGGTTACCACTATCCAGAGCACATGTGCATGCGCCAGCAGTGTGAAGGCTCTGATTGCCCCTGCTCCTCACCATCACTTATTGTTGTGTGTCTGTTTGATTACAGCCATTCTGGTGGGGTTAGAGCCCACCTCACTGGGGTCACTTGTTTTTTGTACTAGTGATTAAACCCAGGGATGTTCTACCACTGAGTTGCATGGTCAACTTTTAAAAATTTTTATTGCGATAGGGCTCATTAAGTTGCCCAGGGTAGCTCTGAACTGGCTATCCATTCCTGCCTCAGCCTCCCCAATAGCTGGATTACAGGCATGCACCCACATGCCCAGCTCTTTCTCTCTCTCTCTCTCTCTCTCTCTCTCTCTCTCTCTTTCTTTTTGGTAGTACTGAGAATCAAACCCAGGGTCTTTATATTGCGCCACATCCCCAGATTTTTTATTTTTCATTTTATTTTTTGAGACAGGATCTTGCGAAGTTTCTCAGTACCGACTTGAACTTACAGCCCTCCTGCTTCAGCCCAAGTGCTGGGATTGCAGGGGTGAACCACGCCTGGCCTTCACTGTGGTGGTGTTTAGCATTTCCCTAATAAATAGTGATATGGGAGTCTTAGGTACTTACTGTCTATTGTATCTTTGGAGACAGGTCTCTGTCCATTTTTAGTACTTATTTATTTTTTATGTTGTTTTGAGACAGGATCTCACTCTGTATTCTACCTTGAACTTGCAGGCTGGCCTTGAATTTGCAGTGATTCTCCATTCTCAGCACCCTGAGAGCTGGAATTATAGTTGTATACCACTACATCTGGCTTTTTTGAGCCCTTTGAGTGCATAAGTTATTTATTTATTTATTTTTTGCGGCACCAGGGATTGAACTCACAACCTCAAGTCTGCGAGACAGGCGCTTAAGCCACTGAGTCAAACTCCTGACCCTAGTTTTTTGAGGTAGGGTCATACTGTGTAGCTCAGGCCGGCCTTTTGCTCGTGTTGTAGCTCAAGCCAGCCTCAAACTCACAACGCTCCACCTACCTCAGCCTCTGAGTGCTGGGATTAAAGGCATGCGCCACCATGCCCAGCTATGCATAAGTTATTTAGAAAAATTTTTCAGACATATAAAATAAGCCAGACAGCACTCTGGGTGACTGAGGCAGGAGAATTGCAAGTTTGAATCCAGTGTGGGTGACTTAGTAAAATCCTGTCTCAAAATAAAAAATAATTTAAAAAGAGCTGGGTGCAAAGACCTTGGGTTCATCCTCTAGTAACACACACACACACACACACTCTAAATTTCTCATACCAGCAACCTTTATGAAATACTGATAGAACCAGCAATATTATTTGTAAACTCTAGTACGAAATGAGAAGTATGGGACCCCATTTTGTGTAAAAGTGCATTAAAGGAAGTGAGGTATAAGTGTATCTCTTTCTTTAATGCTGCCTTTTTTCTGTGTTCCTGAGTCGTCATCAGGTCTTTTTCTTTCAGTGTCCTTGTTACATTCTGCTCCTCCGGCCTGGTGCATCGCTTTGCCTGTCCCATCTACAGCAGCCTTGGTACCATGCAGGGGTGCAGCCTCTGTGCCAGGCAAACTGGCAGGGGGTTAGGGCTGCAGGGGTCTCACCCCACCCCCATTGCACGTGTCCCCTGCTGGAGGACAGACCAAGCACAGCGATGGTCGTGTATGCTCCACCTTGAGATGTGGGTCCTCCCTGTACTCTCTCTGTGTCCCACTGGGGGACACCAGTGGCGGCTGTTGCCAGGTGGGGAAGGGGAGAAGGAGGAAGAGGAGAGCCAGGGCTAGGCACAGGCCAGAGCAGACCGGACCCAGACCCATCCCCAAGAAATGCAGGGGACAGACCACCTCACTGTCCACTCTGGCATCACAGACCTAACACGTGTGAAAGGTTAAGACTTCCAGAGAGTGAGGGACTTGGAGCATAAGTCCCGGTCACAGAACCCTTCTGAGAGGGCGCCCTAGGTGGCCTTGCTGGTGTCTGGCTGTGGCGGTAGTGCCGTGGTGTCCAGGGTCCTGCCCAGGCCGCAGAGGTAGAGACACAGGTGGTCACTGCACTTGATGGCGAAGCACCTCATTCCATAAGGGAGATGCCAGCAGCTTGAAAAGGTGAGAGAAGAACGTGAGCCCTGTAGTGCGCACTTGTGGAGTCTTACTCAGGCATAGAAAGGAATGGCGCTCTGAGACAGGCTGCAGTGTGTCCCAGACGTTATGCCGGGCACAAAAGGACAGGTGTGTGTGTGTGTGTGTGTGTGTGGTCCTGGAGTTGAAAGGCCTTCACACTGAGTTACATATTTAGTTCTTTTTATTTTTGTATTTTAAAATGATTACTTATTGTTTTGTGATGCCAGGGCCTTTGCACAGAGCTACATCCCCAACCTGTTTTTATTTTTTACTTTGAGACAGGTGTTCATTAAATTACTAAGGTACCCAGGGTGGCCTTGAATTTGCAGTCCTCTTGCCTCAGCTTCCCAAAGTGCTATGATTACAGGCTTACACCACCATGCCTGACCGGACAGGTACTATCTGACTTCTGAACAGGCGAATTCTCAGAGACAGAGAGTAGATGAGTGGTTGCTAGGGTCATCCGCGGGGCGTGACCACCAGGGGGTATGCGGTGTCCCCTGATAGAGTGCAGCATTCCACAGTGAGCTGGTGTCGATGGCTGCACAACCTTGTGAATTACACAAAAAGCCACTGAATTGTGTTCTGGGAAATGGATTTTATGGTATGTTTATCACTTCAAAAGTCTATTAGAGAATCTAATTTGGCTTTGGAATACTGTCCTAATACAGATTGATTGAAAAAGGGTTCATGCTTTGATGTAAAACAGGTGCATCTCCTAAGCATCCTGTTAGTTTTTAATAACTCTTGTTGAAGGAAAGGTAAGGCTGAAGAGGGGTGTTTGTTTTTGGTGGTGGTACTGGGAATCAAACCCAGGTGGCTCTGCTGCTGAGCTATATTCCTAGCTTCCTTCTGTTTTTTCAAAATTTTGAGGCAGGGTCTTGTTAAATTGCCCAGGTGGGACTTGAATTTGCAGTTCTCCTGCCTCAGTCTCCAAAAGGGTTGGGATTACTGGTGTGTACTGTGGTGCCTCAGGCAATTTTGTTTGTTTTCATGAGGCTAGTGATTGAACTGAGGGCTCACACATGCTGGGCAAGTACTGAGCTATGGCCCCAGCTGGAGGGGCAATCTTAAATATGTTCTTATCTGTACCTGTTAACATTTCCTTTGCTATACATGACAGCTGTCATCGGTTAATGAGAGGAAAATGCACTCAAAGTTTAACTGTCCCTAGTAAAGGTTATAATATTTTTAGTAGTTTGTGTTTATTTTTCATCAGAAAAGAATAAAGAGATGACTAAAAATTCTTAACATCTGCTAGGAAGATAGGCAGCATCAAAATACTGGACTGATGCCAAGTGCTGTAGAGGGAAGGTTTTGGCCAGGAATGGGTGGGTGCACCTGTGCCGTGGATTCAGGTTTAACGCCTGTGTTAGATGCGCTTGAGCACCCAGCAGCCCACAGTCAGAGGAGCATGCGCCTCCTTGGTGGGCGACTCCAGAAGACCATGTGTAGTGCAGAAACAAGCAGCCTCCCATCTTCTTGCGAATTCTAAACTCTGACGTTTGTTTCCCTACAAGTTGAGGTGGGGCTTTAGGTTTCACCCCCGAAGTGTGGTTTAGTTATGATTAATTTGAGGAGCTAAAAAGCAGTTGAAAAACATGGAGTCCGAAGATCAGTTTTGGGGCTTTTGTCTCATCTATCTCCTCAGCTTGTAATTTAGTAGAACGAGCTGTTTTAATTTTTCTCTTTTATCATCCTTGCACTGATGATCACAGTATCATGATGTGGGTGTTCAGTAAATATTAACTGATGACAAATCCTTATTTTTTTAGTTAACGTTAGTCAGATCCCTGAAAATAAATATAGTGTATCTGTTGTTTATTACTTTTTGCAACTTTAAATATCAAGACACCTCTTATAATTAGTTATTGTCTGGACTGAATGTTATTTTACATGGATATTTTTGGAAAGAAGAGAACCAGTAACTGATTTCTGGGGGTGGAATAATTGGAGGTGAAAACTTTAATTATCTCTCCCTGTGGAAAGATATTTTGTTTAAGACAGATTTTTGATGTAGTGAATAAGTCATTTCTAATGACTAATGTCATTTCTAATACATTTCTAATGTATTTTAAATTAATGTTCATTATGCTAATAAAAACTTCTGCATGAATAAGAAACAAATGAATCAACTCAAAGAAGTAGGAATCAATAAACAGTTCTTAAGGATTCAGTTTGGCATTAGCATTAAATGATTTTTCTTTCTTTGCCTTACTGCAATTTGTGAGGCTATAATTAAGTCATTCTTGATTTATTACCTGAGGTTTCTTTCTGGTTGCATTCTGCAGGTTCTCTGATTGAGGCACTCTTGGAGATTATTTTTCCCACCTTAAAGGTGTAACATAGAGTGGGTGATAGTAACTGGAATTTTAAACCTGAGTATTCAAAGGCGGGTAAATCAGTTCCTTCCCCCACGGAGCACACAGTGGGGCTGACGCCAGGGACCCATGCAGGGTACTGAAGTGCGATGTGGCAGGTGACATGTTGAGCATGGTCCATGGGACCTCCAGGCCAGCATGAATCAGGATGGAGGCCTGCGGGGACCAGGGGCTGCTCGTGGAGCTGAGACGAGAGGCACAGGGGACCCAGGTAGTGGTTGGAGTGCACAGCCGCAGTGGCTTGCCACTGGTGTCAGGCATGGAAGGACGTGGAGGGGCGAGCTGGCTCAAGTCAGGCTCCATCTCTTGCACAGGGCCACGGACGTGTTCTTAAGGATCTGGGTTCAGATCTTTTGTAGACTGGAGATGATGGTCTCTCGGTTTGCCTGTGGCCAGACTGAGAAACACAGTGTTCTGTGGCTTGGTGGAAGACAGTGTAGGTGCGGTCAGGTAGGGAGCTGTGCTCCTTGGAAAACATTTATATCTCACGACCCAACTCACTGGTGCTTCTTTTCCCTGTAGGTTAAAGCAGCCACTGGCGAGGAGGTGTCCGCTGAGGAGCTTGGAGGTGCCGATCTTCACTGCAGGTGAAACAGTGACAGTTGTTTTTCTTTAGGATTGCCATTTGGTTTGTTTATAAAAAGTTTTCCGTTATTTTTTTCCCAACGCTAAATTTGCTGGACCAAACCACAGTATTTGTTTAGCTTTTGCTATTCTGGGTTCAAGTCTTTGGACTGTGGAGTTGTGGCTCCAAGCTAGAGCCATCACCTCTCACTTCTAGCTGAGAAGGATGGGAGAGATAGGCTTTTCATGGGGTTAACGAACACCCCTTGGGTGTCTGACATGTGCCAGGCACCACTTTGTTTCAGAGGTGGGCTTGAGGGCCTTTCTGATGGATTTCCTACAAGAGATACATACAGGAAAGGGAGTGGATAAAGGCAGCTGGTGCAGAAGCAGATGTGGGGCTGGGCAGGAGGATCTGCTTTCCTTTTGGACTGAGGAGTTAGAGATACCCGTGAGCCTCTAGGTAGTGAGGCTGAGCAGGCACGGACGGTCTGAGGCTATGTCAGAGCCCGCTCACTTGAGTAGAGGTGGAGGCAAAGCTGTGGGACCAGATGAGCTCTCTCCAGTGTAATTAAGAGATGAAGGCCTGACACCATACTCTCGGTGGCAAGTACAGCAGGCCCAATCACTGAGTTAAGCAGCCTAGAAAGTGTGGCAAACCTCGCTTCCCTCTGTCTCGCATGAACTAGGAGGCAGGTGGCTGTGGGGGGACCCTTGTGGGAGCTCCACGTTCCTGTCACTTCACTACCAGGCCTTTTCAGTGATTGCTTCCGGGGCCTTGGGCTATGTTTCATTTGCTCTTTCTCTCTCAGCATTATGGATAGATCGTACTGTTCCAAGTAATACAGGAAACTATCTGATGCATTTGCAATCTAATTAGGTGTAAGGCTAAATAAGTGAACAAACTGAAGAAAAGAAAAGTATGCTAATGTGTGTTCAACTTTGGAGGTAAAGGCAGAATGATGAAGGGAGGCTGAGGTGGAGCTGGTGTCCAAGGAAAGCCCAGGAGTGGCTGAGTGCTCCTAAGTGTGCTTGGTGGTGTGGTGTCTCCATGTATCTGAGTTCTCACAGACCCTTAGGAGACCTGCAAGTGCCCTGTGGCTGGTGTGGGTGTCTGTCAGAGAGCGTGTGCTACAGCAGAACAGGGCGAGTACAGGTCTAGGGGAGGGTGGACTGCTGCCGATCAGGGGAAGGAGAGGACGACAGCATTTGAGGAGTATTAATTTTTTCCAAAATTTAGACATAAAAATGTAAAGCTGTAGGCAGTTTATCAAGTTAGTGGTGCGATTCCAGAATTTGTTTTCTGTATGCCTCACTTATCGCCCCTGTGACTTAGGCGGGCTCCCCAGGGCTCTGAAGAAGCCCTCTAACACCTGTGCTCAGGTGTTAGAGCACAGTTCCTATTATATACCGAACACACTGTATGAGTGTTATTACTGTTCATAATAACCCATTTAAAATCATGGGAAAGTGATTAGGTGGTGATGGCTTTTTTAAAAAAATGTAAAATTTACTACTCACAGATTGCTTACATTCGTATTTATACTTCTCTGATTACTCACCCTGAAGAGCTAATTTGATATAAAGACTTATTTAAATATGTGTCTCATGAATGGATTCCCTTTCCTGCTGTTTTAATAAATATTAGGCAGTTTTATAGGAAAGCATGTATTTTAAGTATTTGCCTTCTGCTTCTGTTTCTTACAGAGTTATAGCATAGTGAGAAGTCAGTGGTTAGAACTGCTCTTACATGTGAAGCACTTGAAACGTCAGGGCAGTGGCCAGGTATAGTGGTGCACACCTCTAACCCCAGTCATTTGGGAGGCTGATGGACAAAGATCACAAGTTCAGGCCACCCTGGGCAACTCAGTAAGGTCCTGTCTCAAACACAGACACAAGGGCTGGTGATGTGGCTCAGGGTAGAATGCTGCCTAGCATGGGCAAGGTCCTGGGTTCCATCCCCAGAACTGGGGAAAAAAAAGTTATAAAATACATTCAATTAGAGAAGCTAAGGGTGTGGCATTTTTGAGGCATTGTAGGGCTCTGAAGAGGAGTAACGTGGTCTCCATGTTTAGGGGCACCTAGTCCAGAGGTGGGCAGTGACATGACCCCGTGAGAGCCCTACGCTGAGAAGCCTCTCCCAAGGGCCACGCAGTTTCCCCGGATTAGGCTTCAAAGCCTCGAGTAAGCACCTATGTCCTAACTCTTATAGCGAATGAAAATTCTGATCTTTTCAACCGGAATTTTTTCCCGACTTTATAGATTTCTAAAACTACTCTATTAGAAAGTCATTGTGAGATAGCAAGGCATCTGACTGGGACAGAATCCTCACCAGAGTGGCCCCTGTCTCACTCACTGCACTTGAAACTGAACAGAAGTTCCAGGCCCTGGTCACAGAGCCGCTTGACCACTTCCAGTTTCCCTGTTACCTTGGGGTAATGTAGTCAAACCCTTCTGTTACCTGTGGTAGCTGCACTTGGGTGTGACTTGATGAGGAGAAGGCTCACCATTCTCTCAAACGGAAGAGATGTGTAGTAGTTGCCACATTTAGAACCTCAGTTAGGAACAGATGCTTTGTGCTGTTAACTGTAACATGAGCGTGTGTTGTCTATTTGTGGACGGTGCGAGGGCACATACAGTTCTGTTCAAGGTCAGTGGGATGAACCCAGGGGCTTTGCTGAGCTACACCCCAAACCCCTTTTATTTTTCATTTTAAGACAGTGTCTTGTGAAGTTACTGAGTTGTACAGATTGAGCTCAAATTTGCAATCCTCCTGCCTTAGGCTCCTAGAATGATGAGATTACAGGTGTGTACCACTGTACTTGGCTAGGATGCACACTTAACAGAAGTCCATCAGCAAGCTCCTGCAGCCTAGCAGAAGAGGGCCAGAGTTGAAAACTAGAAGACATGGACTCCGAAGCAGCTGCTACTCTCCAAGTCCTAGATTTTTCCCTTTTAAAAACAAGGACACATCTCTTCTGCCAGGAGCGTTAGGAGGATCCAGTAAAATGACATTTATTAAAGTGTCTTGGAAATAATAGAGTTCCTTCTCATCCTTAGTAAGAGAAGGATTTGGGGTTTAAGATGTTTAATTCCTTCCCTTTTCTCTGTGCTGATTATGCCACTGTGCTTTACTCTGCAGGAAATCCGGGGTCACTGACCACTATGCTTTGGATGATCATCACGCCCTTCACTTAGCAAGGAAGATTGTAAGGAGCCTGAATTATCAGAAGAAATTGGATGTGAGTAGGACATGTTCTTGTGTCTCTTCCCAAGAGGCATTTTGGCTTATGCCACCTGAGTTGTATCCTTCTACAGGCTAGCATGATTGTTCTCAATTTCTTTAGGTTACTGTTGAGCCTTCTGAAGAGCCTTTGTTTCCTGCTGATGAATTGTACGGAATAGTTGGTGCTAACCTTAAGAGGAGCTTTGATGTCCGAGAGGTGTGTAAAAGCCATGAACTCACTGGCGGTCTGAGCTAAAGGTTATTGCCATGTATGTGTGAGTAGAGACGGCTGTGTGGCACGTGTGGGAAGATGGCTTTCCCTAGGGGTGGAACGAGGGTGCATAGTAAATACCGTATTAGGAGAAAAAGGGAAGGTTCCTTAATATTGGGAAGTTTTTCATTGCACAGCACAGCTTGGTTTGTTTGTAGATCCATATTCCTGTGGTCATTAGGAGCTATGTAGGATAGTTTCACAAGTTTTTCAGCTGTTTCTTTTCAGTCTTTATTTTGGGAAGTGGGTGAAATGTCAGTAAGTTGTTGAAAGAAGAGAATACATCCTTTTAGGTCAATATGACATTAGTGAAGAGTAGATTTCATTATAGTCAAAGATGTTGCTATGGTTGCAGATTTCTGACAGATTCTTCTATAGTCTAAGTGGGTAGATTTTAGTGTTGATATACAGTATGTAGGTTTTTATTTTGTTCAGCTATCTATAGCTGGCAAAATACTCTTTAAATTAGGAAATTATGTTAATTGTAGATTAATTGCTATAAACTTTAATACTTTAAATTACTTTTCTCTGACTGTAACACTATGATGTACTAGTTGTGAAAAATAGAAAATCCAGTGACTGGGGTTTTAGCTCAGTGACACAAGCATGAGGTCATGAGTTTGGTCCCTGGTATCAAAAAAAAAAAAAAAAAAAAAAAAAAAAAAAAAAAAAAAAAAAAAAAAAAAAAAAAAAAAAAAAAAAAAAAAAAAAAAAAAAAAAAAAAAAAAAAAAAAAAAAAAAAAAAAAAAAAAAAAAAAAAAAAAAAAAAAAACAAAACACAAAAGAAAAGACAAGAAAAAAGAACAACAGAAAATACAGAAAAGAAAGAATAAAATTGGTTGTAATTCCACCACACAAAGAAAACAGCAAATGTTTTGGAGAGGTAGATAGATTAGATAGATAGATAGATAGAGTTGACTCTCCATTCTGCATCTATGGATTCAAGCAACCACAGATTGAACATATTCTCCAAGAAAAATTACACCTGTACTGAACATGTACAGACTCTTTTCTAGGGAGATCTTTCCCAACAAATATAACAATTATTTCCATAGCACTTACATTGTATTTAGGTTTTTTTTTGTACCAGGAAGTACACTCATGGCCTCACGCTTGCCAGGCAGGCGCTGTGTTGCTGAGCTAAATCCCTGGCCCTGTATTTAGGTATTATGAATAATCTAGAGATTAAGCTACAAGGGAGCATGTGCCATAGGTTATATGCAAATACTGCACAATTTTATATAATGCACTTGAGCATGTGTAGGTTTTGCTATGGGGATCCTAGAACCAATCCTTCATGGGTAACAAGGAATAGCTATATATTTTTTTATGTCATGAAATAGTCCTCCCTCCACCCCGCTGGCCCAGTGCTGTAGATTTAACCTAGGGCCTTGCACACACCCAGGCAAGCATTGTGAGCTGCATAGCCTCAGACATATATATCATACATATCTATCTTTTCTCTCTCTCTCTCCCTCCCTCCCTCCCTCCCTCCCTTCCTTCCTTCTTCCCTCCCTCCCTTCCTTCTGCTCCTGGGATTGAACTCAGGGGTATTCTACCACTGAGCTATGCCCCAGCCCCTTTCAGTTTTGGTTTTGAGACAGAGTATTGCCGAGTTGCCCAGGCTGTCCTCAAACTTGCGATCCTCCTGAGTGGCTGGGATTACCGGCATGTGTCGCCACACCCAGTGACTCTTGCCTGTTTAAGTGGTAATCTAGACTACTTTTTCTACTTTGCGCTTATCCCTGTGAGTGTAATTTACTGTATTTTTCTATAATAGCAAATAAACTCTATACAAAGATCTTGGTAGCGTATGGAGTTATAGCTGGCAGTGGATTCAGAGCTGGAAGACCTGGGCTCTGATCCTTGTTCCCCTAGAGCAGTGATGGTGAACCTTTTAGAGATGAGTGGCTAAACTGCAACCCAAATCCCACTTATTTATGGCAGAATGCAACACTGCAGTTAAACTTGATGGTTCAGTTTAGAACAAACAACTCATACATTAACATCTTTTGTCTTTAGAGAAAAACAACTAACGCATGTTCCATAGGTTTTCCTCTACTGCCCTGGACAGACTACTGGGATTTAAGCTCTCAGAGTATTGTTTTCTGCTTCTAGAAATGGGAGTAGGACCAAATTATCTATGGGTCCTGCAGTTTAGGTTCTCATAAAGGTAAGTGAATATATTTTCAGTGGGAGGATGGAATCGACTGGAAAACAGACATGAAGTAACTTTACAATCGATGGCCCAAGGTTGCTGTGTCCTTTAGAGCAGCTTTGTCTTCGTGCGGAGGAAGGGTGACTGTTACATATTGATTGTTAAAAGATTCAGTTTTGAAGGTCATAGTGCCTAAAACACATGCTTGCACTATTCCCATATTTAAGAAAATAACTGAAAAGTAGTTCAAAGTAAGCTTTATGTATGCAGAGAAAGACATTGGGAAGTGTCCCCTCATTCTTCAGCCTTTGCATCTTATAAAAGAAGGCTTTGATTGATGTGGTAAAGAGGAAAAGGAAGTGTGAACTGTATAGGAAAGGGAGAGGTAGTGCCTACAGTAGTACGGGAGAAGTTTCGGATGCATCTCACATTGAGGATTCTTCTCCGCGCGTGTGCTGGGGATTGGACTTGGCAGCTCGTGTGCGGTAAGCAGGAGCTTCCTCGGAGCAGCGCTGGTGTGGGGCGCTGAGCCTCAGGATACACGCGCCATTTCTACTCCTTTTAGATTAACAGTGAATGTGGATGCGCCTTCCTGTGTACTAGATCAGGATCAGTGAACATTTGCTGAGGGCTTAGTAATAGCTACCTTTTAAGCTGGGTGTGGTGACAAACATCTAATCCTAGCACTTGGGGAGGCGGGGATGGAAGGATCCTAAAGTTTAGCCCAACCTGGGTAATTTAATAACTTAGCAAGGCCCTTCTCACACGAGAGAGAGAGAAACAGAGAGAGAGAGAGAGAGAAAGAAAAACCGCCCCTTAATGAGAGCCCGTGGGCATGCTATAGTTAGCATCTTTAAATTGTCTGTCTGTGTAATAGATGCGGAGACAGGCTCAGAGGATTTATGACCAGTTTCCTAGTGGTGGAGCTGGCTCTTCAACTCAGCGTTATTTTCTTAGTTCCTGTCCTGCTCTCTCAATCTGTGACCGCCTCTCCCCAAGCACAAGTCCTTGCCACCAGGGTCTTGCTCTGCTGCTTTTCTTGCATGCAAGGTGACGCTCTTGATTCTATAGTGAAGTGTAAAATTGGAGCCCAGAATGACTGCAGGGCATTAGTTGTGCACATCAAATGAAATTCTAGAAAGATTTTCTGTGTGGGGTGAATTTGTGTGTGTGTGCGTGTGCACACACGTGTGTGTTTTGTTTTGTTTTGTTGTTTTGAGACAGGGTCTCACTATGTAGGTCAGTTCACGCTGGTCTTGGACTCACTATATAGTCTAGGCTGGCCTTGAACTCACAGTAATCCTCCTGCCTCAGCCTCCCAAGTGCTGGGATTGTAGGCATGTACCACTTCACCTGGCTGTGTAGGATAAAATTTTGTGAAAGTGACAATGTCATTGTAAATTGTTTGCCTTATAAATAATTTTAATGTGAAAATTCTTTTGTAATATAATTTCTCAGGAACATTTTATTTTGCCTCTTAGGTCATTGCTAGAATTGTGGATGGAAGCAGATTCAATGAATTCAAAGCCTTATATGGAGATACATTAGTCACAGGTATGAAAGTGAAGGATTGAAACTATAAACATTTTCTACTGCTTTTTTTTTTTTTTTTTTTGTGGCACTGGGGATCGAACTCACAACCTTGCACCTGCCAGACAGGCGCTTAAGCCACTGAGCCAAACTTCCGGCCTAGCTTTTTGAGGCACGGTTGCACTATGTAACTCAGGCTGGCCTTGCACTGCATTGTAGCCCAAGCCAGCCTCGAACTCACAACGCTTCTCCTACCTCAGCCTCCCAAGTGCTGGGATTAAAGGCATGCACCACCACACCCAGCTAACATTTTCTACTGTTTTGCAAATAAGTCATCTTTTATCTCAAGGGGTTGATACACTTGGCATGAACTTGGTTATTTAGAACTCTACAAATGTATGATCAGTCTTTTAAAAGAGCTGCTCATATAAATGGTAACTGAGTGACTTCCTGTGTTCAGAGAGTTTAAGGTGAGGTTGGCTAGATGCTGTGTGATGGGCCCTTATCTGGGGTGTTATATAAAAAGGTTCTGTACAGTTGCCGGAAAATATTTGTAGTTCTTTTTGCTTCTTTGGGTAACTACTGTGAAAATTTCAGTGTTGTCTCCTTTGTTCTCTGGAAGTTTTGTGTTCTTATAGCTTTTCTGAAGGGCGTAGGGTGAGTTGAACCCTCTCACAGTCTCTTTAGATCTCACGCTGATCCAAGAAAATGCCAGATTGAGAGCACACGACAAGAATGCATGTCCGGGAAGACAAAATAATGTTTATAAAAGTCATTTCTTTTGTCTAAGGTGTTAAGTGTCTAGGCCTTCGAAGAAAAAGGCTTTGAACAGATACTAGACTCAGTATAATCCTCTTGGGTGCAAAAGGCAGAACAAATAGTGTGAATTTTACTTGGCCGTGAAAAGCTTGAAAATACAGTAGTTATTCTGAAGGTAACATATAACAACAGGAAAATAAGAAGTAGCTCCAAAATCCGCACCACAAATATACACCGAGGCTCCAGATAAATCTCAGCACTTTCTATTAGCTTGATTTGTGAGCAAGAGAAAGGTTCACACTTGGAGTAGAATTTATGTTTTTGTATTTAGGTGTTTAAGTGATTAAAAGCTTTTTGGTTGATATATAGACAGGATTAGTCACTAGACGGTGCAGGATGTAACCCTTATTGTGTAGCAGTTTAAAACAAGTTGAAGCTTTTCTGCTTCCTCTAAAGATGGATGGGCTGTTCTTGTCATCAACTTTTATATGTTTGTCCAGTATTTACTAGAAGATTTGTGACACCTTTGTCCCCTAGAATGCCAGGAGTGTATCCAGTGTCCTCCAGCTCTGCTTGCCTGTCCCAGAATTCAGATAAGGTTGGGGGTAAGCGGAGTAGAGAGAGGAGGAGAAGGTGGGAAGGGTGATGGGGTGGAATTCTCTGTAGCTCCAGGGCCCCTGCTACCCTTCGCACTGTAGTTTCTTGCAAGGGTGCGTTCGGGTTTGGATCTGCCGGTCGGTCGGTGAAGATCTTCCCCCATGGGTCTCTAGTCTTGTCTGGAAGCCTGTGCCTGACGCTCTCGGGCTGGGATGTCTGAGTGTTGGCAGGGACCGCGCCTGCAGGGGAGGCCCTAGGACAGGTCAGGGGCTGGGTCCTGGCTGTGTGAGTGCACAGGACTGTTGGGAAGTTTGGAGTCACTTCTGTGAATGGATGTGCACCACAGGCTTTTGGCTGGGACCTCGGGCCTGAAGGACAAAGAAATCTAGGTGGCTGTCTAGTCCGTGTTTTGTTTCACCCCCTTAATACATAAATACGATGAGTTAAAGAAGTAATAATTTCAAAATGCAGCTGGAGTTAAGAACAAAAGCACATCTTTAAAAATTGAGCATCTGGGCTCGTTCTGTCGGCATGCTCTTACCGGTTCGTTTCCCTCCCATGGCGCTTTGGGCGCGGGCTTTGTGCCTGGCGCGCGCCGTGCAGCTGGAGCGGAGGCCTGGGCTCGGACAGGGCCACTCTGCAGGGCCCGAGGGCTCGGGCTCAGGCCCCCAGTCCACAGCGCGCATTCCTAGGGAGGAGCAGGCTGTGACTGAGCCCTAGGCAGGCTCTTCTGATCTGTAAAAGTATTATGTTCTCTGAAATCACCCAAAGTACCTGCCTCACAAACTAACAGTTTTCTTTCCTTTCTTCCTTGTTCCCTCCTTCCTCTCTTCTCTGTGGAGGGCAGGTGTTTGGGGTGGTAGTAGAGGTGGAGACCACGCATAAATGACATTTGTGAAAGGAGAAAGAAGTAGATCCAAAAGCACAGAAAATAAAAGTGGAGTGGTCCATTCTTCTAGGTTTAACTGGATTTCTTGCTTTATCCCTTGTTACCTCCTGCCTCCAGACCTGACTGTTCTTTGTTTTTTTTTTTCCTTTTTTAGTTATTTTCACTAAGTTAATCTTTTTTTAATTTTAAAGACCTATCATCACACAGGCAGTTTTGGTCAAGTTGGTCAGTAGCTCTGAGCTTGACCCTCTAAATGGCTCTGTGCCTTTGGTGTCTGGTGTGTGCCACACTCAGATATAAGTTAGATGAATGAGTGAATGACAGGCTTACCAATCATTAACCAAAACAAGCAGTCAGTGGCAGATGGAAAACTGAAACATGACCCTTTTGAGAAACAAAAGAATAAAAAATAAAGAAATAAAACAATCAGATTCTGGTACTTCAGAACTTAAAAAATTGTGACATGAGCTATTTTATACTATGGATTAAATTTTTACGTTCTAAACTTTGATCTGAAATTAAAGAATGTGTAAATATGCTTCTGTTGTGAATTAGAAACTGTCTTGGTTACTTTTCACTCATTGCCGAGAAAAAATACCTGACGCCCAAAATTAGGGAAGAAAAGGTTTATTCCTACAGTTTCTCGGGAGTTTCAGTCCATAAGTTGGCTCCAAGATAGCGTGGCATGACGGGGCTACAGTTCATGGCGGCTGCAAGCCACAAGGTGCACTGGCAAGAGAGAGGGAGGCGGAAGCGGAAGTGCAAGAGGAAGACCCGCCTTCCCTTACACTGTATCTCAGCTCCACCCCTGGGCAGGCACAGCGCTCACATTATCAATCAACAAACCAATAACAAACCAATAACTCAGCCCCATCAAAATTATATGAGGACTTGGGGGGACATAGCATACCCCATACAGAAACCCTCTGAAAATTTTCTTTTGAATTTTTTTTTTTTAGGATTTGCTCGAATATTTGGATACCCAGTAGGTGTCATTGGAAACAATGGAGTTCTGTTTTCTGAATCTGCAAAAAAGGCAAGTACTGTGAACATGTTCCAGGATTCCAGTTTTAATTTAACATTAATTTTTGAAGGTCAAGTAATGAATTAAAAATTTTTTTATTTTTGTGGCACTGGGGATCGAACTCACAACCTCGCACCTGCCAGGCAGGTGCTTAAACCGCTGAGCCAAACTCCTGGCCCTAGTTTTTTGAGGCAAGGTTGCACTGTGTAGTTCAAGCCAGGCTTGCACTCACACTGTAGCTCAAGTCAGCCTCGAACTTACAATATTTCGCCGACTTCAGCCTCCTGAGTGCTGGGATTAAAGACGTGCGCCACCATGCCCGGCTTGTAATGAATTAAAATTTATTGCATGAAAACTTTATAATGTTTGACTAGACACCTTCCCAGAGCATTGTGTGTGTTTGTGTGTGTGTGTGTGTGTGTCAGTGTGGGGAAGCCCCTGTGGGAGATTTAAGTAATATGAACTATCTGCAGCACTATTACGAATTCAAATATACTTGCCTTAGGAGGATTTTTATGAGATACCTGAGTTAAAGTTGCTTGTGAGGACACACCCGTGTTCTGAGAATGTGGGGAACCCTTGTCCAGAAATGGTCTCCTCCACTGGGGGTGCTGCGCTAATGAGGTTCAGCCTTGCTGTTCAGGGACTGTGGGATGTGAGCTGTCTGTTCCCTTCCACCCCATCATCTGTTTAACTTTATCTTTACTTTTTGGGAAGATAGTAGATCTATATTACTAGTGTTCTTACTTTAAAAGAGAGAGTTCCTGAATATCATTGAACTTAATATTTGATTTATTAAGAGGCAGATGTTTAGTCTTGTCTTTCCTTTTCTTTTCTTTCTTCTTTCTTTTTTGGTACCAGGGATCAAACTCTCAACCTCGTGCCTGCCAGACAGGCACTTAGGCCACTGAGCTAAATCCCCGGCCCTATTTTTTGAGACAGGGTCTCACTATGCAGTTCAGGCTGGCCTTGAACTTACTTTGTAGCCCAGGCTGGTCTCGAACTCACAACGATCCTCCTGCCTCAGCCTCCCGAGTGCTGGGATTAAAGAGGTGTGCCACCGTGCCCGGCTTCTTGTCTTTCCTTTTCAATTAGTAAGGTCGGTTGTCCCTTACTGATACAGGTAACAGGTAGTTAAGCTTTTCATACCCTAATTAGGGAAGAATTTATCTTTGGTAAAATAGTTTATCAATAAAAGTTTCTGTATTTTACTATTATCAATTCTGTCAGATCAACTATAAAATGAAAACAAGGAAGTAAAAATAAAAATCACCCATAATCATGTTACAAATAATCTTTCGTAATAATTTATTATGGTTGTTTAGTTTTTTCTTTAAAACACAAGCAATAGATGTTGCCATATACAGTGGTACCTTGATTCACAAACTTAATGCTCTCCATGATTCTGGTTGCAAACCAAATTGAATGAGAATGGAATCAAATCTCCCCATAATGTCAACATTGAGCCTAACCATTGAGTTTGATTGGTTCTTATCCAGTTTAGTCTGTGACCAGAATCATGGGAAGAATTAAATTCCTGAACCACGGCACCACTGTATAGAGAAGCTTTGCTTATTTTCATCTAGTAGTATAGACTTTGTTTTTTTTAGCTTTGAAGATAGAGTTTATTTTATTTTATTTTTTTACATTTTATTTTTTTCAGTAGTATATACTAAGGGTTTCTCACAATAGTAAATATTGCAGAAATACTTTTTTCGTTTTTGTTTTTGTTTTTGTTTTTTGTTTTTTGTTTTTTGAGACATGGTCATGGTCTCCCTATATAGTTTAGGCTGGCCTTGAACTCACTATGTAGTACAGGCTGGCCTGGAACTCATGACAATTCTCCTGCCTCAGCCTCCCAAGTGCTGAGATTACAGGTGTGTGCCACCACACCTGGCTCTGAATAATAACTTTTAATGAATATATAGTGTATTTACTCCAACAGATTTCTCTGTTAGGCTGAGGCCAGACAAACTACCTGATTTTATCTATAGACTTAGTTCAGATAAACTCAGGAGGACTTATGTTTGGCCCGAGTCTGACATTTCATTTGTTGATATAAACCTCAAAGCTCTATGAGATTTCCTCATTCCTATAAACATAGTCACATTGAGGTTGAACAATTACTTTACAATTTTGTAGCTGCTAAGGCATTTCTAGGTAAAGGCATCTGCAGAGTAATCATGAAGGAAATGGCTTATAAGAATTTCTTGCTCACATGATCTTTAGAAGATAGGGAAAGAATAGTTACATTTTTGGATCAGTAAATACTTTTTAAAACTCAAGACTAGAAGGTCTCTAACACTCACCTAATCTAAAAATCATATTTATTGGGGCATGTACACTGGTAAGAAAGATGTATTTTACTATAATCTTGATACACGAAGGAATTTCAAATGGTCATCACAATGTAAATGTCATCCTTGATATCCTAGAAGGGTTTATAGTCTACCTTTTCTCAAGTGGAGACTAGAGAATTAATTATAGCAAAATCTTAGCAGTTCTCATGGGAAGCAGTTTTTGTTTTTTCTTTTCTGTCGTTTCACTTGCTCTTTGGAACATTAGAAACTGACTTTATCTGTGACACAGCAGCTGTTGATAGCCACATGCTGGTGATTACACAAGCATTTGGACAAAATAAGTATAGTGCAAACTGCAGTCACACATGTCCTGTTCACTGTGGAGCAGTGGTACACTGTTGTTACTGTTGATAGATGGTCACACTGGTCAGACAAAAGGTATTCATTCTTGTCTTTGACCTGAATTGTAGGATGCACAGTGATTATGGGCCTAATTCCCCTTTTTAAAAAAAGATTTGTGTATTATTTGTTTGTAGGGTGCTCACTTCATCCAGCTGTGCTGCCAAAGAAATATTCCTCTGCTATTCCTTCAGAACATTACCGGTGAGAAAGTAGCATAATCAGTTTGGTGATGTGTATTATCGAGCTAATTATGCTTTTTGACCCTAAGGAATGTAATGACCAACATGAGTTCTGTCACCTCTGTGGACATCATGTCCCAAAGATAACCTTTTCATCGTGGACGGAATGATTTTTAAGTCTCTTCCAGCTCTAGAGTTCTCTTTTCTGAGTTCTGTGATTGTCTGTTCTGTCTGTGTTTTGCACTGTGTGTGACATAGAAAGGCACTATGTCAGATATGTCAGCAAGCAGAGGATTCTTTTCCCCCATCTTCTAGGTCACACGTGGGTGCCTGCAGTTTGGAGGACTGAGAGGCCCTCAGTCAGTGGTGGGCTCCCTCAGGCCTTTCTGGGGAGGGCAAGTTGGCTCTCGGCAGTGAACAGGGCTTTAAATAGTACTAATGTAAGAACATCTTCCTCCTATGTCTGCTCAGGTTCAAGATACCTGATTAGATGAATTTTAAAAAGTGGTTATATCCAGATGGCAGCCCATGTACAGGGGCAGATTAAATGAACTCTGAAATTTAGCTAATCCAGGGATCCACTTTTTAATTGTCACGTACCACCAGTAAGTTAAACACGGTGCCCAGGAGATGCCAATTTTTTTTGTTTTGTTTTGTTTTGGCCATGTTGGGACCAGAGAATAGAGGCTGAGTTTAGTTTTGCAAGACTGCATTTGAGGGACTTGTGAGATATCCATGTGCCCCTGAATAAATCTTGGGCGTAGAAGAGGTATCTTAGCTGGGGATGAAAATGTAGACATCACCAGAATTTGCAGGGAGTATTTAAAGCTGCGGGAATAGATAGGAACATTCCAGAGAGAAGACTCAAGGGTAGTCTTTGTGAAGTTCTGGGTTTTTCCACATAGCTAAGAGTAGAGGAAGAAAAGTAACGTGATTGTGCAGCTGTTTTTATGGCGAGAAGGTGCAGTTGAGAAAGCCATTTGAACCGGCTTCCCTCTTTTCCTTTGAAGGCAGAACATTTGCAGAGAGAGGAGTGGGGAGGGCGGGGGGGTAGGTGCTTGAAGAGAACTAATATTTGGGTTTCCGGGGTGTGAATGTGACAGGGAGTCCGGAAGCACTAGCTGCAGGACAGCTGGCTGAGGAGGACATGAGAGTGCAGGCCAGGCCAGGGCCACTCTGTCCTTCTGTGCTGGGGCCGTCAGATTGGCTGAACAGAACCCGATGGCAGGGTGCAGGGGACCACAGAGCAAACCGAGGTGGTGCGTTCACGCGCACGGATGAGAGCAGTGCCTGTGCTGCAGGTGGCAGGGAGACAAGTGCAGCGGGTCTCTGGTGACGGTGACGAGGGGTTGGCCAAGTCCTGCTGTGCACGGCCCAGCAGAAGAGCGGGTCCACAGAGCTGGGTGTGAAGAAGCGATCACAGTGCTAGCAAAAACATCTTAACCTTGCTGTTGAGTCACTGGCAGGGACTCTGTGTCTCCATGAAACATTAATCCTCACTTCATCAAAGTTTTAAAGCAGTGCCTCGGAAGGAATGGTACGTTTAAACCAGGTCAGTGGGTATGAAGCTGCCCCGGCTGGGCTTGCCACGCACAGTTCCTTCTCCTTGTCTCCCTGTCACAGCCTCTCACCGTCAAGGCGCTGCTTCGAGGTGACTGCTTGAAGACAGACAGCGTCCTTTTGTAGTCTGAAGGTCTCCTTGTGCGTCCCAGTGAACTGTTTTAAGGAAATTTTAAAAGTGCTGAGAGGAAATTTTATTTTACTTTTCAAGGCAAAGTTTTTGGGTATATTTCACATATGAATATTTTGTTAGTGCAAGCGGCTGGTGGTAATGTGAAAGACCAGATGTCATTTGTGCCTTGTGGAGCCGAATTCTGTTCATGAATCTTACTACCCCAAGTTCCATTTCATTCTCTCTCCTAGGATTCATGGTTGGTAGAGACTATGAGGCTGAGGGAATTGCCAAAGAGGGTGCCAAGATGGTGGCTGCAGTAGCCTGTGCCAAAGTACCGAAGATAACCGTCATCATCGGGGGGTCCTACGGGGCTGGAAACTACGGGATGTGCGGCAGAGCTTACAGGTAGGTGGGTGGGATGACTTCCTCTGAAAGAAAGAAGTGCACTGCAAGTATAATTGTAAGGGGTCAGTTGTGTCAGGTGTGAGCTATAGAATGGCATTCCTAAATCTTGAAATTCCTAATTTGTATCTTCTGGGGTTAAAAGTAAATCTGATTTTTAAGATACTATTTGGAAAAATCTACAGTGGGACCCAGGAAATACTGGAAATAGTAACGAAAACAGTATACGTTAAGACTTATGTGATGCAACTAAGATCTTACTTTGAGAAAGATCTGTAGCTTTAAATATATATGCTGTACTGGAAAAGGAAGTAAGGCTGAAAATCAGTGAGCCAAACATCCATTTAAGGAAGAAGAGCAGATTGAACCCAAGAACAATGGAAAGAACATAATAAACAGCAAACATAAGATAGAAGAATCAGGAAAGCCCAGAGTTGTTTGTCTGAAAGTTTAATACACTTGATAATCTCTTTGTGGTACCAAACATAAAAAGAGAAGGTACATATAAGCCAATATCAGGAGTGAAAACAAGACAAGACTACAGATAAGGTGATGTTAGAATACTTTTAGACCTAGAGTGAACTCCTGCAGAGCTTGGAAACCATGTTGCTTGTACAGGCAATGGAAATTGGTTCATGGTGAGTTCCAGGCACTTTTTCTTTTGAGTCAGGCTCTTACTGTGTAGCCTAGGCTGACTTTGAACTCGAGGTGATCCTCCTGCCTCAGCCTCCTGAGTGCTGGGATTACAGGCATGCACCACCATGCCTGGCCAAGGCACTTTTTTTTTTTTAGTACTGGGAATTGAACCCAAGGGGTTTGCGCTGGAGCTACATTGCAACCCATTTATTATTTTTTATTTTGAGACAGGGTCTCACAATAGGCCTAGGCTGGCCTCAAACTTGTGATTCTCTTGCCTCGGTCTCCCAAGTCCTTGAATCACAGATGGGTATCACCATACTGGGCTTGGGCATGAATTTTTTTTTAATTCTTCAGATGATATGATGTATAGTAGAAAATAAAAACCACTCACTCAAAAGGCAATCATGGCTTCTGAAAAATCTCTGTACTGTGTTTTGAATGAACTTGATCATTCTTTTTTTCCTCCCAGCCCAAGATTTCTCTACATGTGGCCAAACGCTCGCATCTCAGTGATGGGAGGAGAGCAGGCAGCCAACGTGTTAGCCACGATAGCCAAGGAGCAAAGAGCACGGGAGGGGAAACAGGTGAGTGACATTTCTCCCCTCCTGGGTTTGGCTTTCATCACGGAACACTGAGGAGTCCTGGAGCAGAGGACCCAGAATCCTGTTGTGTCCGGGGGAGGGGTCACAGTGGTGGTGAACCTAAGGCACATGTGCCACAGCTGGTGGTTTGTTATTGTTGAAAACTCTAAAAGGTTCGCCATCCCTGGTAGGAGATGATGGCCCAGGAGCTGGGACATGGATTTAGGTGTGTGTATCTAGGCTTCCTTTTTTTTGTTTATTTACTTTATGTTTTTGTGGTTCTGGGGATTGAACCCGGAGTGTCACCAATGCTAGGCAAGGGCTCTGCCACTGAGCGACATCCCAGCCCCTCTGTCTTTCTCTTTTAAAGCCATTTCTTTTGAGGTGCTTTTGTGGTTGTTTACAAATTTTTCAGAACCTGCCTGTGAGTGCCTAAGGCATGATGATATTTGATTCTTAGTCGCAGTTAGTGAGATTTAAGTCAGTCTAATTTTTTTCCCTTGATTTTCCGATGAAAGCAGCAGAATTCTGTTTTCTCCATTTTACTGTTAGATTGTGGCAAAGGCAGCCTCAGGTGGGAGGCTCAGGCTCTCCTGAGCAGCAGGTAGCCACGGTGTCCTGGGACAGTAGGAAGAGGGGGGCAGGGCAGTGGACACTAGTGGGAGGCAGGTCAGCAGGTGACTGCTTTGGTGTCTGTCTGAATTTTTGTGTTTTCTTTTACATTTTTTTATTAGTTGTAACTTTGTAACTATTTTGTGTAAGCCCCAAGCCTTAAATGATAGTCACATGTTCCCAAATTTGCTCCTATGTGACAGCATGACATGGAAGGGGTGTGGCGTTTTCAGGCGACCTCCTGCTGGTCATCTAGTCTACCGCTTGGCTTGTGGAGCTGGGTTAACATCAGGCTCCATCCGAGCCTCACACCCTCAATCATTTCTGCCAAGCAGCAGGAGCTCTCCAGAGTTAAACTGAGCTTTTAGATTCACTTAATCACCAACTACCATCAAAGCATGTGTGTGTGTCTGTGTCAGGGCGGGAGGTTGGTTGTGGAGGGAGGAAAGGTAAGGTATGACATTCTACCTGGTAATTTGAAGACACACCTTAAACTCTAACATGATAATCTCTTATTAAATACTTGTTCTTTGATTAATTGATATACAGGTACTCAAATGTGTGTTTTTATTTACAAAGGGAAAGTACAGTGTGTTACTGGTTCTCCCTATACGTTCTTGATTTATAAAATGATATTAAAATGCTAAAGTGTTTATATAAAAGAAGGTAGGATTTATTTGAAATGAGTCATTTGTTTCTGGTGTGGAAAGTTTTTTTTAAAGCATTATATGTCAAGTTTACTTATCCTATCATAACCATGACAGCTCCAAATGTGGAAAGTATTTGTAAGTTGAAAATAGTTTTCCAGGTTTCAAATTAGTTCTGAAGATTTTTATGTATGAATTATCACTTGATCCTTGTAATACTCGTAGGAAAGCCATTAACTTTTTTTTTGAACACTTAATTTATTTTTAATTAATTAATTAATTTATTTTAAAGATAGTAAAACCCAACAAAACATAACAGAATGAAGTCAATCAAAACAAAGCAGTAGAGTTGGTACAGAACTTCTAAGAAAGATACTATGAAAACAATAGCTACTCTAGTATATCTTGTTATTTTCAGACTAGTTGACCTTTCCAACAGGTATAGTAAAATCAGACCAAAAAAAAAAAAAAAAACACAAAAAAACCTACAACAAAACCAATAAAAACAGAGTATAAAATAAGCCCCCCCCAAAAAAAATTATCAGAATAAAGCAAAACAATGAGAACAATATTGGGCCTTGAAGACAAGACAGAAGGGAATCCCCCATATTTGCTACATTGCGTACTGTCATCTTCCAAAGAGATGCTCAGGCTGCCAGCCCTAGGCCTGCAAAATGAACAAAACAATACTAGCATTTAGTTGTTTTATGTACCTTAGTTGCTATCAATGTAGCCAGACCTCCAAACCAGCAGGTTGCTTTATGGGGGGGCAGAGGGGGAGGAAGAGCTTTGTCCTTGATTCTTAGCCTGAGCGCCAGTAGGTGTATGGGGGGCTGGCCGGGGGGGTGCATGTTTCTCTTCCTGGGGTCCATGCCAGTCGCGCAGGCCCCCGGAAGGCTGTCTTACTTGTCTCCTGGTTGGAGGCGCTCAGGCCCGGCTGGGTGGGCTCCCGAGAAGCCCATTTCTTTCTCTTCCTGGGGTCCACACCGGTTGTGCAGGCCCCCGGAAGACAGTCTTTACCATTAATTTTTTAATGAAAGAAAAATATCTCTTCTCTATCTGGGAAATTAAAGCTGGTTATTCAAGTTGAATTGGTTATTCAGGGTGTGGTTGACATTTCATCCCTCCAAGTTTTAAAAGTTTTCAAATTTTGGCTGCTTCAAGTGAACATCTTATGTTGCATCTTCTCCACCAGAGGCTGCTAGCTGATGTCGCTGGTTTGTTCTATCGGATAACTTGTGCTGTTATTATACCACTCTGGAATCCGGTGGTGTGCTGTACCCTTGGTTTTGACTTTATGTTAAATGGCCACAGCATGTTACTTCTGATGAGGAGGGTACACGGTGCTCTAATTTGATATTTATGTCTCTGAGATTATGTATGCTGAAGCATCACTTATATGCTGTATATCATTGCATGATAGTTTTGACGTTGTTACCCATGAAATTTGTTCTCTTTTGTGAAGTTATCTGAGCAGTCTCCATAGTTCTAATGAAGCTGACCTACTCATGGCCCCCTTTCTTTCAGTTCTCCAGCGCTGATGAAGCGGCTTTGAAAGAACCCATCATTAAGAGGTTCGAAGAGGAAGGAAACCCATACTATTCCAGTGCGAGGTGCGAGCTGGGGCCCCGACTCCCTGATGGCAGCCTCTTGGCAGCCAGTGCTGATACTCGGGGAGGCCGGCTTTTACAGGAATCAGAATATCTGGGTGCACTTAGTTTTCTACCTTTAAGCGGCTGCCTCTCCTCCCTGGCTTTCCCGTGCTGTTGATCCAGCAGCATCGGTCTGATTCGGCACCCTCATCCCGCCGCCAGTTGGAGTTTCCAGGGACAGGAGGTGTCCTGTAGCCGGAGGTGGACCGTGCTTGGAGCTGGAGTGGCAGTACAGTCTTGGCTGTGTCATTCTCAGGAAGTGAATTCTGATTTTTACTGAAAAATGTGGACGCCTCCCTTTTTACTTTGTTTTTACTCCATGTTAGGCATGAGATTCATTGAACACATATTGATGCTTGTTAACAAGTGTGCTTTGTACACTCAGGAGGTGATTAGTCACAGCCAGGGCCCACATGCCAGCGCTAAGTAACTGGCTCTCACACCAGCACAGCTGTTGGTTGTTTGTTTTTTATGCTACTTAATGGGGTAATAAATTTTCCCTGCCTGCCCCAGCTGGAGACTTGCTGGTGCGTGCTTTCAGCAACTTCAGTGTTCTGTATCCTGCGGACTAATCTAGGCTTCATGTCTTTTTCATCTTTTGGGCTGATGGGAAAAAAATGACTGTTTGTGTCTTAAAATTAGATTATGCTGTGAATAAATAATATTATTTACTGATGAAGGCAAGTTGGAGAGAAGGGAGAAAAGAAAATCAGAAGTTAGAATCCATTTAAATCATCAGAACACATCATTTGTGGCCAGCACCACTCTTAGCACTGGGGTACAAAGACTAAACATCTGGTTTCCCAGGCCATAATAAGTTTGAGTTCAAATAATAACATTTGGGATTTTTAAAATAACATTTGGGGGACCGTCTGTCCTCTGTGTAATGCATTTTTTTAAACAGATTTACAGATGTATTTGGTTGTTTTGGGTCATTGAATCATTTCCTTAAGGACAGTATATTTCATAGTCTGATTTTTTGTTGCCATCATGAAGAGGACTTCTGTTGCAGTCTGTAGAGGCAAGGAAGCAATAGAGAGCTGTGAGAGAATTTAAGGTAAAATGTGAAGCACGCATTGTAAGCTCATGGACAGTTTTTCTCACGTAGGATTTTGACTGAATTGCACTGAGTCCATTGAAATCTTGAGCTTTGAAACTAGAAGATCTCATGTGAGCCATGAGCTTGTTTTTCAGCACCAGTGATGATAAATGATGTGTTGAGAGTAAGGTTGCATCCTTTATTTTCATACAAATATTGTTATTATTTTTAGTGGATGGCATGTAAGGCAGGAGAACAGATGACCCAGATAGACTTAGCTTCTGAAATAAATGTTCGAAGACTGAAAGGTTTCTCCAGTAATCTGTAGGTGCTGAACCCATCTGCTGAAGTACAGGAAGGCAGCAATTTTTCTCAAACATGCCAGGATTGTCAGGCTGGCTCAGGATACCCTCCTTGGTTCAGTAAGTCTTAGATTAACAGTATTCCCTGGCTGGCCTGTGCTTTCACAGAGCTGGGGCATCGCCTGCTCCTGGAACCTCCGTGTGTTTTCACCCCGTGGTGCTGGAGGTAGAAGCCAGGCCCTCACGTGTGCTAGGTGAGCGCCAAACCTCCCAGCCCCAGCCCCAGCCCCAGCCCCTCCAGGGTTTTTCTTGATGCTTACATGGTTCCTATATAACCACCAGTTTGCTTCTGCTAATTGGCTTTACAGTCCAGCTTTATCGAGCACTTGATTAGAGCCTTTTACCTGGTGCAGTCTTTAATGGACATCATTAATGAGCCCCTCCATCACCTTGCCTGGAGGGTTACAAGCTGCAGACCTCAGAAGGGATGCAATCAGTTCACCTGTGTACAGATTACATGCTTTCTTTTTATTGGCCATTGATACTTTAGGGTCTCTATGATGAATGTTTTATAAGCAAAGATTTGATTCCTGTCTGTCGATGTAAGA
This sequence comes from Dasyprocta punctata, assembly GCA_004363535.1. NCBI lineage: Eukaryota > Metazoa > Chordata > Mammalia > Rodentia > Dasyproctidae > Dasyprocta > Dasyprocta punctata. The sequence goes on along the minus strand of RJWM01007086.1, from coordinate 52,853 downwards.
ATGGTTTGATAATTGATGTGATATCCAGATAGTGAAGGCAGTTTGTTTAAAGAAAGCAAATCTGCCACCTACTAGTAACTTTTAAAAAGTGGTATTTCAGGGGCCAGGGGCTTAGCTTAGCAGCACAAGCACCTGCTTGCCAAGCGCAAGGTTGTGAGTTTGATCCCTGGTACCAAAAAAAAAAAGTATTTTTTATTCAATTTTCTTTAATTTCTCATTCATTTTTCTTTATAAATGTACAGTTGTCAGTGAAAAGCAAGCTAAAATCTCTACTTAAATTTTGACTGAGTGGTTTACTGGTGCACACCTAATAACCCCAGCTATTTGAGAGGTTGAGGCAGGAGGACTATAAATTAAAGGACAGTCTGGGGAACCTAGTGAGACCATGTCTCAAAATACAGTAACAAAAGGGCTGAGAATATAACAAAAATAACTACCTTTAGAAGTATTTTATTAGTAAAATATATTGAATCACATTGAGTAACTTTTATAGTTTTTTAAGAATTATGGGAGATTTGGGGATATAAAGATAATGCCTTGAGATTATTACTTGGGCTAATGTTCTCTTTCCGTATTAATGACAGAAACACAGCAGCTTGATTTGTACATTTGTCTGGACAGAAAAAGGAAAGGAAAGTTTTTTGTGGAATATGTAAAAATATTTTTAAACCAGGGATTATTTTCAGATTTCAGCCTTAAACTCAGTGTGACATTTTGTGGTTGCCAGGGGAAAGTTGTGTTATTTCCCCCCATTCCTTTTCTTCTTTTGCCTTAATAAGTTATATTGGAAATAATCTTTGACCAGTCCTCAGAAACCTGCTTTTTCTTAATGCGTGCAGTGTATTCCATGGAATAGATGTGCCAGTTTAATTATTTAACTACTGTGTTATTAGCTAAGATTATTTCCAATATTTTGCTATCATAAAGTTTATCATAAATAATGATAAGCAGGATTGTTTTCACAGGCTTGAGAGTATTATTCGTATGTAAGATTTTGGTTTTTTGAGACCGGATCTCGCTTTGTAGTTAGGCTGGCCTTGAACCCACTATGTAACCCAGGCTGACCTTGAGAGAGTTTTTTTTTTTTTTTTTTTTGCGGCACCGGGGATTGAACTCACAACCTCGTGCCTGCCAGGGCAGGCGCTTAAGCCACTGAGTCAAACTCCCGGCCCGAGAGTTTTGTTTTGTTTTGTTGGTTTGGTTTTTTTTGTTGTTGTTGTTGGTTCGGTTTTTTTGAGGCAGACTTTCACTATGCAGTTCAGGCTGGCCTTGAACTTGCTATGTAGCCCAGGCTGGCCTTGAACTCAAAGCAGTCCTCCTGCCTCAGCCTCTGGAGTGCTGGGATTATAGGCATGCACCACCACACCTAGTAGCATATTGGTTTTAATATGAATTCATGAAGTGGCCTTACTGAGTTAAAATGTATATGTTAATAATATGTACCAGATTATCTCCCATGGGGATATGCAGTCCCACCATTGTATAAAAATGTCTCTTTCAATCCAGCTGTGCTGGGGCATGCCTGTAACCCCAGCAGTTGAGAAACTGAGGCAGGAGGATTGGGATGAGTTTGAGGTCAATCTGGGCTACCTGATGAGTTCAAAACCAGCCTGAGCTACATAGTGAGAAGCTGTCTCAAAAAACCAAAAACCAAATCAAAACAAAACAAAATAAAATGCCTCTTTCAGCTCCACTCATGACAGAGGTGCCACACATTTTTTGATCTTTGAAAATCTAGTGGTTGAAAAATGATACTTTAGTAATTTTCCTTCCCACTCTTGAACACAATTTCTGTTGTGAGATTCTGGATCAAGGTGCTCATCTGAGGTCCACATCTTACTGTTGAAGGCTCTGCTTGTCCGTTCCAGGCGTGGCATGTCTTGGTGGTGGTTTGGTGGCTAAGTTCCTAATAACTCGTTCTCCTTCTTGGGCAGGCTTTGGGATGATGGCATTATTGATCCGGCCGACACCAGACTGGTCCTGGGTCTCAGTCTCAGCGCAGCCCTCAATGCACCGATCCCGAAGACTGAATTTGGCGTCTTGAGGATGTAACTGGAGTCAAACGTGTACCAAAAATTAACATGTGGAATAGCCTTAAAGCTTGAAGTTTTTTTTAACATGTGACTGTTAAAATATTTTTTTTCTAAACAGTGCATTGTACTTTTCTACCTAAAAAAAATCAGTATGTTTCTTTGACAAGCATCAATTCCTTTTAAATTTTCTTAGAGCAATTTCTCTATGGCTCAGTTTTACTGACTATGAAGTGAAGAAAATAATCTACTACTATCGTTTTTATCCCACAAGAAGTATGAAAAGTCCTATAATCTGTAAATTCCTGCTATTATTGAGATGATTAATATAAAGTTATATCTCCAATGAAATGGTCATTTTGCTGATGATGCTTCATGATATTCTGACACACTTACTTTTAGAAATCATGTATTACTTTTCCTCAGCCACTCTCCTATCTCCCTCCCGTGGTAATCAGACCGCGCCTGTCTGCACCCTGGCCTCTCTTTCTCCCATTCTGTTTTTCCTCCACCCCGCACTGGCTTCCACTGCCAACAGCTGTCCCAGGGGCCCCGGATCGTGGTGCTGTGAAAGCAGCCGGGCTGTCCCTGACCTTAGCAGAGGGAACCCAGTGGCACTGTGACTGGCAGTCTGTCTCTATTTTCATTGGTGGCCTTGAGCATGTTCTTATTCTAAAAGACACAAATGCCTATTTTTAAAATTGTGGTCAGATACATAGAAATTTATCTCAACCATTTATTTTTATCTTTTTTTATTTGTGTATGTTTGCAATACGTACTAAATATATTCACTGTGAGGAGCTGGTGGGTGTACATGTCACACCTTGATCGTTTATACTTTCCCTTTTCCCCTCTCCCTCACGCCTCCTCCCATCTCTAGGTCCCTTCCCATTTCTACAGTCTTCCTTTCTGTGTCCTGTCTTTTGTGTTGCTGTTTAAATTTATTTATACTTTGAGTTTCTAACGTAAAGAAACCACGTGACATTTACACTTTTGTCTGATTTATTTTGCTTAGCATTATGGTTGCAAAGTGCATCCATTTTCCTAAAAATGACTCAAATTTATCCCTTACACCTGAAGAGTGATCCGTTTGACCGTTTTTTTGTTTTGTTTTATTTTGTTTGTGGCACCAGGGATCGAACTCACAACCTTGCGCCTGGCAGACAGGTGCTTAAGTCACTGAGCCAAACTCCCGGCCCTGGTTTTTTGAGGCAGGGTCGCACTGTGTAGCTCAGGCCAGCCTTGTGCTCGCATTGTAGCCCAAGCTGGCCACGAACTCCTGCTGGCATACGTCACCCTCCTCAGATGATGCTGGCTTTGTCCAGTCTGCTGCCAGGCGTTGTGGCGTCCTCTTTGTTTTGGACACAGAATCACGTTGTTTGACCGAGTAGACTCCGGTCCCCTCTTTGGTACAAACCCCTTGCATTTGTAGGACTGCATGCGCCCTTCGGTCTTGCATCAACAGGCCCACACCGCAGCCCGCCAGGCTCAGCCTTCTCAGGGTCCTCCCCAGAGGGCTTCGCAGGCTCCCAGGGGGAGAAACCACGTTAAGTATCTTTAAATCATTAATGTTTCAATGCAAATTTGCATCAATGTCAGAAAACAAAATGATTTTCTTTGTCAAGATGAGGTGATACTCCTTTCTTAGGAACCGTCAGCAATTCAAAGGTTCCTGATATTTTAGGAATATTTTTGCCTTGTAAGAGTTGCTTTAAAAGAGTTACTATAGCCATCATGAAAACCACATTTGAACTAGACTTTTTAAATACTTTATTCAATAAAGAGAAATGGGTGGGGGAAAGGTGATAAGGAAGGGAAAAGAAAAAAATACAGATGTATATGATAGTTAAGATAGTTATACTACTAATTTCTCTTAGTTCAGTGAAAAGCAAGGTTTGTGCTAATATTGTTTGGACAATTAAATGCCTATGTTTTGGGCTCTAAAGATAACAGTACGCAATGTAATAGCCATTGTTACTCTCCCATTGTTTTGAAATTTTGTTTTTTTCTCTTTAAAATACAATTAAATAATTTATCCAATAAATAATTTTTTAATCAAAATAAGTTTTTTTTTTTGCATTTTGACTACTGCATAGTCCTGTAGTCACAGAATTTTAAGAAATAAACAGCCTGTAAATTTGCATCTCACTGTGCTTAAAGACAAATGTCTTCTGTTTCAAGAGATGTTTTCAAGTTAGAATTCATTTAAATAAGATGAACTGGATGCTTGTAACTTAGTGACATTTATAACCTTTCTCTAAAATGTTACAAACGAAGTACAAATAATGAGGACCTGGATTTGTATTGTTTTGACAAAAGCCTTTCCACAAAACAATTAGTTTGCTTTTACTTAATATGTCTCAAATTCCCTTGGTCTGGAATCAGGTTAGAGCCAAATGAAATTTCTGTGCCTCTTTTACCTCCCTAGGCAAACATCCTTTCTGGATGATGGGGCTGTATCCAGTGAAGTAGCCCCGTCATCCATCATCCATGCTGGGACACCTGGGAGTGACGGGCTATGCTGTGGTCTCACTGGGAGATAGGCCTGCACTGGGTCCGCACTGGGCAGACTAAAGTGTGTAGCTGATCTCTCTGAAATTTAGACTTACAGCAGACCAAGTACTTTGGGTTCCTGTCAGCTTTTGATAATGCTGGAAAAGCCAATAATCCAGATACCTGGAAAAAAGCCCAAACCAAAAAGCATAATCCTACACCTCGAGACATCCGCTGCTCTAAAGGTTTTCTTGTCTTTTTCCTAAGAATTTGCTTTACAAAAATCATGCACTTCATCTTACTTTGGGATCTGCATTTTCACTTAATGTGAATATACTGACATATTTCTATGACAATATTCTGCTATAATGTTGACATTGCATGGTATTATATGGATGCCATTCCATTTAACAATTTCTCTATTATTGGACACTTGGGCTATTTTGGTTTCCCACTACAGCATTACAGAAATCCTGCAATGAACATTTTTCTAGTTTCTTATATACATGTGATTATTTTCTTAGGATAAATTCCTAGAAGTGGAGTAATTGGGTCAAAGCGTGCACAGACTTTGTTGCTAAGTGTATTTTTATGGTCCAAACATCACTGGATATAATGATGATCCTGGGTGTGCTCAGACCCTGAAATATTAGCTACCCAGAGAATAAAATTGTTTCGTATAAACGTGTTTCCTTTAGTTGTTGAAAGTTGTGTTTGAGTGACCTATGTGCTGCAAGGTTCGGCATGAATTTATGGGAAGAAGTCATGGTCGTGGAAAGAACTCTGGCTGGGCTGAGATCAGTTCAGCCTTGGTTTTACTATTAAAGAGTGGTGGGAACCACAGGAAGCTGGAGAGGGACCCAAATCCACTCCTTTGGCCTAGGGGTTGCCTTTTCTCCATCTCCCCAGGTTCCTTTCTCTGCTGTAATATGGTTTGGACCTAGAATATTCCCCCAAGTCTCCCAGTTTTGGGAGGCGGTTGGATCATGGGGGTGCATCCTTCATCCACTGAGTTCATTGTGCTGTTGGGACACGGGGACGGGTTGCAGGAGGTGGGTCACTGCGTCTATGACCTGGCAGGGTGTCTTGTCCCCACTTCACCCTCCCTCTTTCTGACTCTGCTTCCTGGCTGCCATGGCTTGAGCAGCTTACTTCCATGCCCTTTCTGCCTTGGAGCCATGGACTAAATCCTTTGAAAACTGAGCCATAATAGACCTCTCCTTTAAGTTGTGGGTGTTGAGTGTTTCATCCCAGTCCCCAGGAAGTGCTGAACACCAGATTCTGCCAGGCAGGAATAGTGGCGCAAATGGGCTGTGGGGATGGGGAGTGGAAGGAAGGTTGAATAAGGTCTGCTGATGAATTGGTCTCCACTCCACAGCTTCAGACAAACAGATGTTTGCTGAGGCTCCTGCCTGCCAGGCAGCCAGAGGTAAGACGTGATCTCCATGCTTCTGTGGAGTGAGCAGTGACTTGAGAGGGAGTTTCCCTGCTCAAGACCCCTCCACCATTTGGTGACTGCCCTGTGCTTTTACACAAACAACCCCTCTTCTGTTCTGGGTAGACCTGGTGAGTGGCAGGCAAAATCCTGGCCCCTGGCCAGGAGCTGGCCACATTGAGGTCTATTCAGTGGACTCTACAGCTGACTTGTGCTGATGGACAAAGACTGACACTGATGGACAAAGACTGGTCACTTGGGTTCCAGTGAACCAAGGAGGCTGGTTCTTCCTGCTCCCGGTTCCTGCTGGCACTGGCCGGGTTCCTGGGACTGCAAGCCTGAGGCATTTTGTAACCTCCTAGCAGTCCTGAGTCAGGCTACAATGCTTGCAGCAGCAAACCCTAACCAATAGCACATGCTGCAAGTCAAAGGTCACCCTAAATTCCTCTATGTTATCAAACCTGGGGAGAGGTTTGCTACCTGCATTTTAAAAAGACCTCAGAAAGGAACCCCTGGAACACCGAAACTAAGTGTGGCAGAGAGGATTTAATCCATGGCTCTTAAGGGGACAGTGAGTTCTGACCTGAATGGCAAACGGGTTGCTCACAATTCCTTTTGAAATGTTTACACTTGGTATTTAGTGTATGAAGTTTGCAAATATTTGGGAGACTCCTGTTTTTATTTTACAGCTATTGGCTTTTTTTTTGGGGTATTGAGAATCGAACTCATGACCTCATGCTTGCCAGGCAGGTGCTATGCTGCTGAGCTATATCTCCAGCCAGTTATTGGCACTTTAATTTTTTTTAAATTTTATTTTAAAGATAGTAAAACCCAACAAAACATAACAGAACAAAGTCAATCAAAACCAAACAGTAGAACTGGTACAGAACTTCAAAGCAAGATACTAGGAAAACAATAGCTACTATAGTGTATCTTGTTATCTTCACAACAGTTGACCATTCCATCAGGTATAGCAAAATCAAACCAAAAACAAAACAGAATAAAACCAATCAAAACAGAATATGAAATAAAGCAAAAAATATCAGAATAAAGCAAAACAGTAAGAATGATATTGGGCCTCAAAGACAGATAGAAGGGAATCCCCCATATTTACCACATTGTGTGCTGTCATCTTCACAAGAGATGTTCAGACTGCTGGCCCCAGGCCTGCAAAATCAACCAAACAATACAAGCATTTAGTTGCTTCACTTACCTTAGTTGCTATCAACTTAGCCGGTCCTCCGAACCAGCAGGTTGCTTACAGTGGTGGTGGTGGTGGGGCTATCCTTGATTCTCAGCCTGCATGCTTGTAGGCTTACAGGAGGCACAGATCTTTCTCTTGCTGGAGTCCATGCCAATCACGCACCACTCACCAGGAAGGCAGGCTAGTTGTCTTCTGGTTGGATCCTCCCTGACCCAACATGGTGGGTTCTAGGGAGGCGCAGATCTTTCTCTTCCTGGAGTGCACAGTGCTTGCACCACTCGCCACGTGGCCTGTCTTTTAACCTTCCCTTTTCACCATGAAGAATATAGAAAAAGTAACTATAGGATCAGGGCCCTAGAACTGAGCACTAATAAAAGAACTAATGGAGTCTCTTGTGGGGATCGCAAGCCCATACTAGAATGGATTTAAGATCCCTGACTGCAAGCATTAGCACTGTTTCTGGGAGAGAATCCAACTTCTTGTCTGGGTGTTGGAACTCATTAACAGTGAAATTTTGGGTGAGACTCTCCCCATCTCATAACATAAGGGTGGGACTAGATTAGTGATTTTTCTACCCTAATTTCACAATGAAAGTAGCTGAAAAGGTTTAACAATATTTGAACAGGAATCTTTGGGATGTGGTGTGATATTTTTTAAAGTCCCCCATAACTCTTTGGAACAATGGTGCTGGTGCACCCCTGGAATCCCAGCACTCCAGAGGCTGAGGCAGGAGGATCACCTCCAATTCACAGCCAGCCTGGGCTACATAACAAATTCAAGATCAGCCTGAGCAACATGGTGAGACCCTATTTCAAAAAACAAGATGAACAAACAGACAACAACAACACACCAGTTAGAACAATGGTTTTCATACTTTAGCTTAAAATGAAAACCATAGTTCAGTCATTACCTGGGAGGTTTTTTGTCTGTTTGTTTTTTGCAGTGTGGGGGATTGGACCCAGGGCTTCTGGACTTTGCACTGAGCTACATCCAAAGACATTTTTAGATTAAAAAATTTTTTTTATTTTGGGACAGGTCTCACTGTCACTAAGCTGCCCATGTTGGGCTTAGACTTCTGATCCTCCTGCCTTAGCCTCTCAGAGTGCTGTGATTCCAGGCGTGCACCACCGCGCTTGGCTGCACGGATGCTGGGCCGCCCTCGAGGTGCTGCTCTGTGGGTCTGCAGCAGGCCCCACGCTGAGCATCTCAAGCAAGTTTCCTGCCGACACTGATGCTGCTGGTCCGGGGACTACGCTTGGGGAACCACTGCCCTAGGTGACCTCAAAATTCCTTCCTCACTCTGATTTTAGGGTTCTAAGATAAATTCCTGGTTTGGGAATATTATCACCTTGATGTGTTTTTTGTTGAGTCATGGTACATTTCTGTCATTTGAGGAAGGGTGAATCTTTAAGGTCACAGACTCATGTTCCGAGCTGCACATGAGACTCACCCAAGGAGCTAAGTATGTAAGTAAGAAAGTAAGAAGAATCCTGTTGCCCCTCGGGACTCCCAGGGGATCAATCAGACTTTTTCAGGCTAGAACCCAGGTAGGGGTGATTTTTAAAGCTCTCACAAGTGACTCCAGTGTGCAGCCAAAGCGGAGCTGCTTCTCGGGAGACAGTGACAGCAGATTGCAAAATGGGGCAACTGTTCACTTCAAGACATTTGCATGAGTTTAGTCTCCCATTTTAGACTGTGTATAAATTTTCTAGGTAGATCACACAGTCCGGAGAAAAGCCTGCCTTAGTTTTGACTCTACCTCACTTCAGGCTAATTGCTCAAAGTGGGTAGCAAGAGCTAGAAGTTTCTAAAGAAATTTATCCCTGGCAATGGGCAGAGGTAAGATGAGAGCAAACACAGACAAGGAACAACAAGGATTTTACGTAACAGGCCCGCACCGTAGCTGACGTTTTGCTTCCATGGGGTCTCTCTGAGTCATTTCTTTCTGCTCTGGTGCCTGAGTGCCGACTTCTCTGTGTGCTGAACAGAGGTTTAGGTCTCTGAGGACTCCTGTCTGCTCATTTCCAACCAACCGTGACTCCAGTCTTTAAAAAAGGAGAATATTCGCCACCTATGTGGATGCTTGATAACTTGAGATTATTATCATGAGTTTTTAAAATTATGCTGAAATACAGGTAACATAAAACTGACCATTGTTACCATTTGTGAGAGCACATTTGGGTGGTATTAAGTACATTTACAGCATCACGTAGCCATCACCACACTCCATCTCGAAGACTTTCTCATCTCGACTCTGCATCCATTAAAAATGAAAACCCTCCCTCTCTACAGCCCCTGGTAACCACTATCTTCTCTCTCTTTGAGGATTTTCCAGTTCTAGCCACCTCATGTGAATGGAATTACACAGCACCTGTCCTTTCGTGTCTGGTTTATTTACTTAGCAGGTCTTCAAGACCAGCTGGAGATTGCTTTTGATCAGACACATTTATGATGCTGTGTATTTCACCACGCTCTTAGAAGCAGCTCCTACCTGCACGGTCCAAAAATGGGGGGTCATTGCGAGCCTTCCCTCTTCCTTAGCCTGACATCAATTTCCCAATATGGTTTATTGATTCTACCTCTTAAAAAACACCCTAAGTCCTCCTGTCTTATCACTGAAACAGCCTTCACTTAGGCCATTCTGCTCACCTGGGTCAGTAACAGAGCCTTCCCACCAGTTTCCTGCTTATCTGCCATCAGCCTTTATTTCACTAATTCATTCAAAAAACGCAGCAGGAGCATTTCCCAAGGCAGCCTCTTGCATGAGTCTTCCACAGAGCTGCTTGAGCCATTTGTTGACAAACACGCTAGATTGTACCCACATATGATGCAAATGAACTTGATTTTACCCTCTAGAGTCCTGTTTTTCTTTACCCACTCAGTAAACAGTGGAATAAAGTTCAAAATTCTTTGCAGGTTACATCTAGATTTCAAAATAATAAGAGGAAAACCAAGACTGATGTGTTCAGGAAAATGAAGAGCTCAGGGATAGAACTGGGGAAATCCAGCTTTGCAACTGTAGCTTGTGTGGGGGGAGAAGAGAACACCTTGGGAGTCTGCTTATCCACTAGCGTGACATGGGGTTGACAGCGTGACGAGGCTCCTCATAAAGCCAGCCATAGATTAGGCTGCACTAACGTTTAAAAGTCCTGATCACGGATCATAATGATCTGTATTCTCTGGGCTGACTGCTGTCTTCAACTCTATCTAAGCTGAATTCTATGAAGAATATTGGGAAACTAGGGCATACAGAGCAGTGGTTGTCAGCCTGATAGCTTGACCTGTGCTTTACTTAAGAAACATGAGAGGAAAGAGAGAGAGAGAGAGAGAGAGAGAGAGAGAGAGAGAGAGAGAGAGAGAGAGAGAGAGAGAAACTGGTTCAAGCAGGAGCATCCTGCTGAACTAAGTCAGCGTAGCTCTGGATGTGAAAGATCCATCTGAGAATCGCTGCCAGCGACAGAAGAGGAGAACAGAAGGGAAGGTGTGTGCTGCTGATTTCCCAGGAGAAGCTTTGTTGTGGCTGGTTTTCCTGATATGAACTCAGCTGTTCCCATCACTGGAGGAGCTCGGGTCCTTGCGCTCACTGAGGATGGCTATGATTCTCTTTGGGGGAGTGCTGGTCCTTACCTTGAGCATCTCTTTCTGGCTCCAGTGCTGGCACAGATCCTTCATCCCACTGGTGCAAACCTTCTAGCTTTCACCACTGGCCTTTGGCCTTCCTAGTGAAGATCCTTGATACAGACTTGCATGAAGATAATGTTGTGGGATCCTCTCCAGTGCTTGGACAGATCTCTTATATTATTCAGCATTTGACTTTTTGGGTGAATATTACAAGATACTCCTATAAATTTATGTGTCCTGTATCAAATCTATTTCCTTGCAAGCCCTGACTACCACAATAGTTTAAGCAAGCCTCAGCTCTTCCTCCTTACTCTTCTTACTTTTCCCATCTTCTTGGAGGGTTCGCTCAATGTCAGGGAGCATGTGGCCAGTTCTCAAAGCCAGCTCAGATTTCCACTCAATTTTTGGAAATGCTTTTTTATTGTTGGTCTCATGTTTTGGCTGTTGGGATTTTCTTACCACTGCAAAGAAATTTCTTACGATTTCTGGCCATTGCTAAAGACCTTCCCAGACTGGGAGCAAAATATTTTCTCTATTTTTTGACCAACATGATCACCAAATACAATTTGTTGTTGTTGTTGTTGTTATTGTTGCTTTGTTCGCTGGTTTTTTCAATCAGGGTCTCACTGTGTAGCCCAGGCTGGCCTTGAATTCTCAGTGAGCCTTGTGTCTCTGCCCCTGCCTCCTGAGGGCTGGGATTACAGGCCTGTGCCACCATGGCCACCACTAAATGTAATTTGTGATTTCCTGAGACACTCTCCAAATGTGACTGTTTTAATGGAGGCTGTTTGGGTCTCCCAGGCATCCTTGCCTCCATTTTCCTTCCGCATATCCCAGTTGGGTTTTCTCATTATATTTGCTATCAATGGCCACCTGCACCTTGGGAAAGCCAAGCAGCCCAGGTGGACCTGCACAAGGGCTACAAGTTTCCCATTTCCTTTCCTAGCAGCTGGCCCAGGACTGGCACAGAGAGAAGTTTGTTGAGGGGCATCCTGGGAGATATTTCCTTGCCCCAAGAAAGAGCCAGAAATTTATCTCTTTTTTCTCCTGGATCTTGTCTTGGGGGAATCTGTGGCCCCTGGTGCTGCCCCCAGGAGGATGATGCTGGGGGTGCTGGAGCACAATGGAGCCAGCATTGGAGCCGGGGCCTCTGAAGAACTGTCCCGAAGCTGCTCTTCTGGACTTCGTGCTGCGCAAGAAAAGAAATTTCTTTAACGTTTAAATCATTTTAAGCTACTTTTCTGTTATTTTAGCTAAAAGTATCATTACCAGTATTGGTGTCTCTTTGCCTCAGCACATCCTGTAAGCAGCAGGAGGATGTGGACCCCCGGGGCATCACGGCAAACGTTTTTCAAGGCGCACCACGGCAGGTGTGTAACGCTCACCTTTATTTTTTAGTAGTATTTTATTGATGAATCATTAATTTTAATTTTATGAGTTTTCTCATATTAAACAATGTGTCCATAACAGGAAAATACAATATCAATGAGAGTGAATTTTAATATGTAATGAGTGTTTAGAATAAACAAATGTTTTTTCAACAACTGTTTACTTCCTTACCAGATCTAAAAAATAACAGCACAAATAAATTCCTATGTGAACTACAATGAAAATACAAACGAAACTCTACCACAAAAGTAATCTTTACTTCAATTATCACACCTAAGGCAGGTTTCACACATGAGAACAGCATTACGAGTATTGCTCATACTGATGGCACATGTGTTTTGTTTTCAGTCTTCTTTGGCGGAACACATACTTGGCATCTTGCTGGTCTTCCTGTTGTCTTAGGAGGGTCTTTGTTATTTCACCTGTCTTTCACAGGTCCGCTCCGGAATTCTTTTGAGGAGTTCTTTGGGAGATATATACTCTTCCTCCTCTGTTGTAATTGATCATTTATCAGTTCCATTCCTAATCCTCTAAGAAAACTTGTCCATGATATTTCATGCTTGTCATTTTCTTTGTAAACTACGAAACATTTATGCCTGACATATTTAGTATCAAGTAAAACACAGCCACTGGCCAATGCTTTGTGTTTTAAGTGACAGCACAGTTGCTGCATAACTCATCAACATCTACTCTGCCTTTTGTTTTGTGGTAAGATGTGACCACTTCTGGCTTCATTTGTATTGAGGATTCGCTATCATTTTCGGTTTGTTTGTTTGTTTGTTTTTGAGCCAAGGTCTTGCTATGTAGTCCAGGCTAGCCTTGAACTCACTACATAGCACAGGCTGACCTTGAACTCACAGGATCCTCCTGCCTCAGCCCCCTGCTATGGCAAACAGAAATACCAAAAGAACACCCAGAATTTGTAAGCAGATTTATTTACATCAGTGGGCACTGATTGGGATCATTACCAAAATATCAGGCCCTTATCTCTGGTGGTTTGGGGCTTATATGGGATAGGCAAGCAGGAAGTACAGAAACAGAGTACTTGGCTGTCTTTGATTGGTTCTTACAATGTGCATCATAGTGGCCAGCTATGCATTATGGTGACCAGCCATTTCTAGGAGACAGAAGTAACAGGAACTTGTAACAGGAGCTGTTACCTGGGCAACTAACAGATTGGCTGAGGGGCATTTTCTGCTCCATCCTTTCCCCTCCGTTGCTGGGATTACAGGCTTGCACCACCATGCCCAGCCTCATTATCAATTTTTATCATGGTATAACATTGACAGTATCAATATTATTTAATTTTCTTCCTCATATAGGAGGTCAATGTTATGTCTTATGCCTTTCTGAATTCTAGATTGTGCTATATGTTTCTCTATTGTGAACTTGCAACATGTTTTCGAGAATCCCAGCTTTGTTCTTCTGAATAGTTCCTATGCTGGTCAACTGGAGTTCTTTCAGTGAATTTAACATCAATGGGTAATTACTGAATCAATTGTCAAATGTGACATTTGGGTTATTTCTTAAATAGGTGCAACAAATCTGTTCACAAGTCATATGGTTTATTACTGTACAAATAAAGACCTGGTGGCTGAGTTCCAGGATAAATTTCTAAATTCAAGGTGTAAAATGTCTTCACATCTACCAGGGCATATAGTTTTATACCATATTTGGAAGACTTACTTGGCGTATATTGCTGAAAGCTTCAATAACCACGAAGTGATGCAAGTTGTTGGGCAATTGCCATGTATTTGGATAGCATATAAATTGCTTTACAGTTTGAAACAGTTTTCAAAAAGTGAGAGAACAGCAGCCAAATTATCATGTTTTTTCTTTCTTGGCGGGTCTTTTTGTCATCCAAATGTAGGCAATTTTAAAGGAAACAAAATCTCTTACGTATCATTATTGTTCTAAAAATCTCAATGCCACATATATCACTCCTCCGTAGATTTTTTAGATTCTGATGATTAGAATGAGAAAGTCCTGCCATGAAGTATTTTAGTTCAGATAGTGAGGTGTCATGACAAATATATTTTTGAATATTACTATTGATGCACCTAGTATGTTTTCTTGTATTTCATTATTAGTGTATTTCAGAACAGCATGTCATCTGTTACAAACAATTTCCAACATCGATTTGCAGGGTTGCCATTCCATCCAATAGGTTTCATCCCTGGCAGGAACCTTGTAACATCTCCTGACCTGGTTCTAACGCTGGATCATTCAGGTATACATAACCATTTCGTGGCATTTTGACTAGTCAAATATTTACTTACATTATTGTTTTGTTCCTCAGCTGAATCAGAGTCTTCATTCTGAACTTCTCTGTCTGTCCTGTCTTGCTAATTTCTTTGGCTCACATGACCCAGGTCATCTTCCGTAGCTGAGTCACCAGATGACTCACTTTCAGTCTCCTCCCAGGGTGGTAAAAGTGGATTTTCATGCGATATTGTACTGAATTGGGCTAATTCTACAAGAAAAATACAAAGAAAACTTTTGTGTGTGTGTGTGTGTGTGTGGCACCAGGGATTGAACCCACAACCTCGCACCTGTCAGACAGGTGCTTAAGCCACTGAGTCAAACTCCCAGCCCTGGCTTTTTGAGGCAGGGTCGCATTATGTAGCTCAGGCCAGCCTTGTGCTCACGTTGTAGCCCAAGCCGGCCTCAAACTCACAACGCTCCACCTACCTCAGCCTCCTGAGTGCTGGGATTAAAGACGTGCGCCACCATGCCTGACTAAAGAAAACATTTAATAAAAAATTATAAATACACAAAAAATGTAACATGGTGCATAGTGTAGGTAAAACTCACCTGTTTGCACTTTGACACATGCGCATATCCCTTGCTATTCATCATAGCAAATGGGCGAACGCAAAGATGACTTCCTGTGTTCTCTCAGTCAGCGACAGAGATGCACAGGTGGCTACTGTTATGCTAAAGTGCATAATGTCACTAGAAAAGTACGGCATGGGCGTCTGTGACTCAGTTTTGCTGAAGGAGCAATACAAAATTGTACTGAATTCACAGGTTTGCCACATCTCTTGTGGGAGAATCAGGGCACTGACTGAGAAGGAATGGGTCTTTAAGATGTGCAAGAGGGCAACTGGCAAGTTCAGAGAAAGCTCCAGAGCCTGAATTCCTCAAGCACTAGGAGCTTCCCTTGGTGGAAGCAAAACCAGCATTTCTCGACTCTGGAGTCCCTGCAATAATCTTAGTTGGGGCAGCTGTCTTATCAAGAGGGTCCCCACTGTCCTTAGGTCCCATCTCGATGTCTCCTTGTCGGCATAACTAGGTAGACAAGCAAAACATCTGGAAGTGTGGAAATATATAGGCCTGTGGAAGAGTCATAGGACCTCAGTTGAAGACACAGGAAGATACAAAGTGCTGCTGTCTAACATGCCCATTGAACTTGACCTTGGCATTGGAGAATGACCACGGATTGTTGTAAGGTTGACTCCAATTTCACCTGCTCTTTCAGGCATGTGATATGCATACATTAGTATAGTTGCTGGCACCTGGTGTGCAGACAGTCACCTTTATCTGTTTCTAAGTATCACCAGAAGCAATTTGCTTCTACCTGGCAAAACCAACAATATGTCTTCTGTTTTGCCCCAGGACCTGTCACCTGTCCTTCTCTGTTATAGTACACTCTACAGAAGCCTTTGGCATTTTGACCTTCCATACAACATTACAAGGGGCCACTTATGGAGGTCATGTTAGTGAGAGCAGATGAGCAGGAAGTAGCAAGTACTTGTTATGGTTTAGATCTAAAATGTCCTCCCAAAGTCTCATGGGTTTGCAAGGTGTTTGGGCCACAGGAAAACCACCCTCAATAGTGGATTCATCCACTGATGAGTTTAGTAGTTGAATATGCTGTTAGGAAGTGGTCACGGAGGATGTGACCTGGAGTAGTGTACTCTTGCCCTAACTCTGCCCTTCTCTCTCTGATTTCTGGCTGCCATGGGCTGAACAGTTTTCCTCCACCATTCCTTTCCATCACGCCATTTCTGCTTTGGAGGCAGCAGACCATGGATTGAAACTGTGAGCCAAAGTACACCTCTCCCCTGCTAAGTTGTGGGTGTTGGATACTGTGTCCCAGTGAAGGGAAAATGACTAATACACTTACGATACCTTCATAAGACACTAATGAACAAGAGGATGGAGATAAATCCCATGAAAGTTTAGGGGTCTTTCTCTTCAGCAAAGTTTCTGAGGTTTGGTCTTGATAGCTCCTCCAGGGTAACAGACAGATTGCTGTACCGTTCATTGCCTGCTGATAAAAGAGGACAAAACACTTGGTAAGCCTTTTTGGATGTCAGAGAAAACATTTGAATATGCTGTTTCCTCTCTACCTCGTTACTGCTGTTTGGGATGGTACTGAGCAAGAGGCTGGGCAGTTATCAAGGTTGCAGAGATGGCCAGGCATGGGGCTGTGGGAGCGTTTGCTTACAAACTGATTTCCATGGATTTGTGTGCCTTATCTCCCTGCTATCCTTCACCCTCCAGGCACTGAGCAGTTATGCCTGGCACCACGTCCCTCTCGATGTGCCCATGGCCACGGTTGCTGTATTCATTGACAGAGTCCCACTTAGGAAGTTGCTTCTCTGCTTGGAAGCTTTCTCTGTGTCCCGCGAGCTTTGCTCAGCGTGTGCATGGGGGCAACCTGGCAACCCTGGGGACCTCATGCCTCCAGGGGATCCCCCAGCCAGCGAGGGCTGGAAGCTGAAGTTGCTGGATACACTTCCCAGCTCCCAGGTCCCACTGTGACATGACTCAGGTGCCTTCCGTCTCCCCGTGGAGTTGAGCTCTCCTTGCCCACAGCAGAGATCTTCATGCTAACAAGCGCTCCGCTGACTTTCCTCGCCCTTTCTTTCCCTGCTCACTTCTCTTGCTTCCTCACTATGTGCTTTGGGGTTATCTTCCAAACTAATTACCTGTAAACAAGTCTTGTCTTGGGCTCTGCCTTTGGGAGCCCGAGCTTAGGGTCCTGTCGGGAGCTCCGATGCAGGCTGTAGCTTCTCCTACGCTGCTCCATGTGTCTGTACCCTTCCCAGGGTTTTTTCTCTTGACCAAGTCTTTTGTGTGCACATGAATGACCTCCTCCCTAACTCTTTGTTCCTTTGGTTTATTTTGTTTTCTTCCTGTCATTTTATTGGGGTGTAAAGAAGGAGAGGAAGACACATAGCCCAGCCTATTGGGCCTTTAGTCAAAACCTGCCTTACCTCTCTCATCCAATTTCCCATTCTGCCACCTTTTGCTCACAACCCTACAGTCACAAAACCCTCAGATCTGCATCTCTCCTTCAAGCCTTTGATTGCATTGTTCCCCTGTGTCTTGCTTACTTTTCTCCTTCCTGAGACAAAAGTACCCAACACCCAAAGTTAAAGGAGGAGACTTAGCTCACAGTTTGTAGAGGTTTTAGTCCATGACCAGTGTGTTCCAAGCCAGGGAAGCATGGCAGAGGGGCATCGCAGGAGAAAAACAGCCCACGGCAGACAGCAGGCAGCAAAGGCAGCAGGCAGCAAGTGGCAAACAATGACTATAGCAGCCCCCTTTCTTATGGAGGTCCCTTTCCTGTCCTCGGCACACTTCAGGAAGTTTTTGGATTTGTAATCCCATGGAAAAGTTAATCCCAATCTACCACTTCCAGTGCAACCCATGATGACAATAAAGACACTAAAACATATTTATATTTATGGGGAGTCAAGAGGTCCTGAGTCTATCCTGGGTTCAACAGAACAAAGGCCTTCATCCAGGGTGTAACCTGGATTTTATTAATTCATGAAGAGGGGAGTGGCTAGAGGATGAGTGACTGTGAGAATGGCAGAATTGAGTGAGTATGGTGAGCTGAGCTAGCTATGAAGCCAGAAAGCACCCCTGCAATATGCAGAGAGAAGGGTATATAGAAAGACCAATCTGCACAACACAATTGAGGTTGCTTGTGATGTTTAGGGGGCTGGTGCCTTAGTTTCTAATGTGCAAACTTCCCTGCCTGGGGCAGTCATAGCCTCTTATTTCAAGGCTTGAACCCAGGTGACAGCCCTGGAGCGGTGGCTCTGCATCTCTCTGGGTTCAACCATGGTTTGATGGAAGTCACGGGGTGGGGAAACAGGGACTGTGGCCTGGCTTCAAAGATTACTCATCAGTGCCTCAGCCAGCTCTATCTACACTGCTTTGAGCCAACTGAAGGGAAAAGGAAATGGTTTAGCCAGCTCTGTACTTACCAGTACATGGAGGCAGGGCCAGGTTTAGCCAGAATGAAGATAATTGCTCTTTATTCAAGGACAGTCATCCAGGTGGTCCTCCACACTTTCTGTCCCTTCTATTCTATCCAGGTTACATGTGCTTAGGGCGGGCAGCACTCACACCCAGCACGGGCCTTCCCGTTATCCACACCCAGAGCCGTGCCAAACCACTCAGTGGACTGTTTAGTGATCACACACCCTTAATCCCAGCGTCACACACTTAAACACAGCATCACACAGTCCAGATCCAGCCACCTCTGAAAATCCCCTCCTATGACCACCTGAGGCTCTGCAGGGAGCACCTAGACACGAGCCATAACGCCCTGCCTGGAATTTCACTCTCTTCACCTGAGTGGTAAACTCCCAATTTTTCCTCAAAGTTCAGATGACCTGTCAGCTCTTCTATTGAATTCTCCCTAATTTCCTCCTCTCTTCAAGTGGTTATTAACTACAAGTTCAATGTCTACCTCCTTACTTGGCTGTGTGTTCTGCAAGGACAAGGTCACTACCAAGTCACTGGCTCATAAATAGATGCTAAGCTTCAGGATCAAACCAGCGCACGGATTCCCTAAGGGTATGAGAGCTGATGGAGAGCGGCACAGCAGGACCTGCAGCAGATGTGGTCCACAGACTGAACTCGCAGCGTGCTGCGGGGGGCGCTCTGTCTCCAGCACCCTTGGGGAAAGTGAGGAGTGAGAGGAACATTCAGGACAGTCTGGCAGGGGCTGCGGTGGCACCAGAGGTGGTGTTAAGAGTGTGAACAAGAAGAAAGGGTGATGGTGTTCTCTTCCAGTTCGTGCTTCTCGTCATCCTGTTGAAGTGAGCTGATTTTGTGGCTTCTTGGTTTCCCATCATTCCTTCCCCAGAAGCTATATGGGGGGAATCTTGGGTTTGAATCCTACTTGCTAGTTTTGTAATTTGGGGGACAAGTTGCCCAAACTCTCTTTGTTCCAGTTTCCTTATCTGTTGTGATATATATGATTATAATTCTATCCTATATTTACATACACATTATATATAATCTTGTGGACCCAGGCATAACACATACTAAACATATATAGAGATTAGCAGTTCTTAAAATAGTAATTACTGGATGATTAATGCAAAGTGCTTGTCCAAAGCTCGCAAGGACTCTCCAGTGGGTCTACGGTAATTACTGACATATTTTGAGTTTGAAGATCATTTGAAAAACCCTCACCGTGACTGGCTGCAGCCCACAGCCTGTGAACTTGTTACAGACTCAGCACTGTGTCAGAATCCCAGGGACAGGATGGGACGGTTCAGGAAGTCTGATTCCCATCACCGGAGCCACAATGTGTATTTGGCGCTGACACAGGTGACGTCCCAGAAGGGCTCGCTCCAGCTGGGCTTTGTACCTATGGACACAGGGATGCACGAAGGAAAAAAATCGATCCCTTGGTATTGACAATGCTGGCGAGTTTCCTTTGGCTTTGACATAGCAAACTGTAGTGACAAATGGATCCAAGAGCATTCTTCATGGGTGGTAATGCTATTTAAATGGAAATAAAGGTGATCAGGACCAAAGCTTGAGGACCCAAGTTGCTGTAGTGGGGTCATGGATTTGTGATGGAGGAGCTTCTTCGGTTTCATATAGTTCAGTTTTCTCTCTGGACTCTTCTGTGTTATTCGTCTGTATCCAGTTTCTTTAGGAGCTTCCTCAGTTGGGGTTACCTGCCACCATATTCTGAATTGAAAGATGAGATCAAGGAATCACAGGAATCAAATTATTACAGGATGTTTTCATTGCTAGAAGAGCAACAGGTGGAAATACCGGAGTGTGTGGTCGCATCTCAATGATCCTTCCTTTTTAAATTTTCTTTATTTTTTTAAAATCCATTTTATTCAAAGATAAATAGAAAGAAATGAAGAAGAAGAAGAAAAACTACAACAAAATTTCAAAGCACGTCATTTGGGGGTAATGATGGTAATACATTGCACATTGTCATCCACAAATCATTCATCCAGAGCACAAGACATCTGCCTTCGATTGTCCAAACAATACTGGTGCAAATCTTTCTTTTCAGTGAACTCAGAGAAATCAGTAGTTTGTAACCATCTAAACTATTTTTTATATGCATATACATACACATACACACATGTTTTTTCTTTCAGCTTGTCATGCTAATGAAACAGTATGATGTTTACATATGTGTGTCTTATTTATTTCACTAATGAGTGTGTTCTCAAGGTGCATCCTTACCTATAAAAGTGTCCAGTTTATCATTATTTATGGCTGAGTAGTACTCCATTGTATAAAAATACCACATCTTTTTTTATCCATCCCTCGGCTGATGGGCATTTAAGTTGTTTCCAAGATCTGGCTATTATAAACTGTGTGGATACTTCCTTTCTTTAAATACTAGTTATTACTTTGAATCATGGATTTATCATCTGATCTCATGTTTTTTGCTTTAATTATTTAGTTGTTGCTCTAAGTTGCTTTTGCTGTTTGGTGGTCACATGTATATCTTATCTCATTCTCCCTCAAATAATCATACACCTCTTCATGAATGATAAAAGCACTTACGAGAGTTTACTTCCATTTTTCTGCTATCTTTTGTGCTTTTATAATTATATTGTTTTCACTGGGTGTCAGCTTGTCAGCCCTGCACTATGAATTATTATTTGCTTTAAATTATGAATTATTTTATAAAATGTGAAATAACAAAAATGTATGTTTTATTTACACAAATATTTACCATTTAGTACACTTCATTGCTTTGTATGGATCTAGATCTGGAATAATTTTTCTTCACCCAGATGAATTGCTTTTACACCTTTTTTTTTTTTGTAGTATACATCTGCTAGCAACATGTTCTCTTGTCTTTCATTTTTCTGAAAAATTAAAGGGAGAAAACCAGTTAAATATGGACATATATAGGATAAAACACTGTGTATGCAACTATTTAAAATAATGAAGAAATATATTTAGAGCTATTTCCTTGTCTTTGTAGGACTTCGAGTAATTCATTTTGTAAAATACAGCGTTTCCTTGTCTCCCTTCCTTAGCTATTGTGTATAACTGAGGCTACCTTCTACCCAGTTATTATTATCTGTGCCCATTATAATCCTGCTATTTATGCTAATCCAACTTATCCTATTTTCAATCTTGGGACCTCCTAGTAAAATCATTTGGCCAAATTACAATGTCCATGTGTTTATTCTTTGGTGCTTACTCTCAGGAGTTAGATGCAGCTTCTTGAAGTCCACAGAATATGTTTACATAATACATTTATATATTAATGTTATTACAATCTATACGTGCTCTTAAAATTTCCACAAATGATGCCGTACAAAATTCTGCAACCTGTTTTTCCCCCACTTACTTTATTTGACATTTACCCATGTTAGTTAAGAGATCACAGGCTCTGGAGAGAGACTGCCTGGGTGGAATCCTGGCCACACAACATTTCTAGTTGTGCAAGGCTGGGCAAAATCCCCATCTTCTCTGGGCCTTCATTTCTTCATCTGTGAGATGTGCATTCTAGTGGTGTCTACTTTGTGTGGTTGTTGGGAGAATTAATTGAGTTGAAATATACAAAGACCGAGGGCCATGCCTGGCACGGGGAGTCTTCAGGAAATGCTGTGAAAGATGCCTCTGGCTGCTCGTCTCGCAGATGAGGGTTGAACAGTTTATATCCATTGGCCAAGTACATTTCCACTGCATTCCTCCTGTGTCCTCAAGCAAACGTGATCAAACTGTGTGGGGATGGCCTTGAGCTCTCTCACTGCAGGACAGAAATCAGAAATGTGGCCAGTTAATTCCACTGTGAACATCTGACACCCACGAGCTGTTGTCACTGTCAAGGTCACTGCTTTCAACTTTTGTGTAATATTCCATCACATTCAAACGTGGCCACAGGGATGGGCACTTAGGTGGTCCTGTGTTTCGCTACCATAAAATGTGCTGTGATCTCCCATATGTGTGACTCTTTCCCTGTGGGGGAGAATGAAATTGATGGGTTGGGGTTGAATCCAGGCCTGCTCAATACCAAGACACTATGGTCAGCTCCTCTCCCTTACAGCATCATAGGCAGAGACAAACAATCAACTTTGAGTGTGGGGATGATGCATGACTAATGGAAAAATTCCCCAGAGACACACACTGTCCCACAGAGATAAATCAGCCAGAGCTGTCTTTGGCAAGGGAGACATTGAAAGTCTCCTCGCTTTGGAAACGAATTGACATGGAACATTTGGTGGAATTTGATGGCTATTAAGCCAAATGGGAAAAATAAGATTTATAGCAAAGTTGTCAACATGAGCAGTTTATATTGCTCCAAGAATTAGAATTTATTTGAAAAAATTAATTATTTTAATTCAGTGGACATTTAATCACAGATGTTTGCTGCAGACTTGAAAGAGTTGTGATTTGTGGGGGCTTGAAGTTTTGCATCAGTATTTCTTTCTCTATCTGATATAATAAGTCTTATTACTGAGCCAAAAACTATTTAATTGTCTCTGTATCAAGGGGGTCAAGGGATTACTGGATGGTGTGGTAAGTTTTAGACAAGTGGCGAAGTATTTCAAAATGTCAAGTCAGTGCAGAATTGTAGAAAAAGAGAAAGAAAAGAGACATATAGAAGGAAAGAGGATTTCCCCGGGGTTAGTGACGGGACGACAGCAGGAAGTCCTGGTTTGATGGGCGTAAGTTCAGCACCCTAGAGTGAGGGCTGTCTGTTCCCTCCTGCAAGGTTCATGCCCAGACACGGGCTCCGCAGTCCCCCTCACACAGACCTTTCTCAGCTTTCAACAGCCTATGGAAAGGAACTTGGAAATTCAGGTTTAGTCCCATTTCTTCTTTTTCAGGTGGGAGTATGAAGGCTCAGGGGCTGCTCTGGAAACTCCTGCTTTCCTTTCTGAGGCCCACGGGGTAGGAGATGTAGTTTAAATGGGGAGCATTTTGCTTGGTTTTTCTGTCCCCAAACCCTCAGCCTTCCCACCTCCCACTGTTCTACCCAGTGCTCTGCAGCAGTGTCGGTGTCCTTCCGGTGGGGACGTGTCCTTGATAGTGGGCTCTGGAGCTGGGTGGCCTGATTTCCAAGTCCCAGCTTGAGTACACTCATCCCTAGAGCCACTATGTATTGTGGAAAAGAGCTTGGCAGTGCCATTATGATCTCCAAGTGTATAGGGTTCTCTAGAGGAACAGAATCAATAGTAAATGTCCATTCAGTTATACAAGGGGATATACCAGGTGGGCTGCTCACAGGATCAGAGGCAGGGGAGACCACAGTGGCTGTCCGCATGCTGGAGAACTGGAGGATCCAGCGGTTACTTAGCCCCAAAGATACAAACTGCAGAATAAGAGGGATCGAGGGTGCAGGGTCAAAGGGTTGGGAGTTCGCTGTGGCCTCACTGGTGCAAGTCAGCACGGGAAGGCTGAAGAAACTGGAGACTGGCCTCTAAATGTAGTGGCAAAGACTGGAGCTCTCCTAAAACAGGGACATTTCCTCCTTTCCCTTTTGATTCCATCCAGGTTACAAGCCTATTGGCTGGTGCCCCCACAATTAGGGTGGGTCTTCCCCTTGGTTTGCTGGCCTGCATGTAAATCAACCACAGACACGCCCAGAACTCGGCTTTACTGGTGAGCTAGGTGGCTGTAAATTCATTCAGTAGGCATACCATGATTAACAGTGACACTAAGCAAGCAGGAAGAGCACTGCAGTGTGAATGCAGAGAAAGAGGGGAATTGGCTTCTTAAAACTGAGGGCATTGCTTAACCCTGATCTTAACTCCTGATCTCTGAAGTAGTCTTTGAGATACTACTTGGACACTGGGCCTCTGGGTTCTTCAGGTTGGTGGCAGGTGAGGGCAGCCAGATCCCCGCTGCAGGCAGTTTGGTTCTGCACAGAGCAGCCTGAATCCTTAACCTTGCAATCATGACTCTGTGCTGTGAGTGCAGTGACACTGGGGAAGTTACCTTGGATCACTGCGGGATTAGCCGTTGAACCAAAGAGGAGGTTATAGAAACTTGCCTCAAAGGTAAGGGTAAAGCAAAGAAAAGCAAACAGTGCCTTTTTACTAAGGCATCTTAAGGAAGGAACAGAGCTCCCTGAGCATTTTGTCCTGTGTAGGTTACGCAGCTATAACTAGATCTGTTTCCCTCCTCCTTCTCATTTCTCTCTTGCCCATTTGTGTCCAGAGTTCCTGTCAATCACTGTTGTGATTGTAATGATTCCAATGACTAACAAAAGACCGTAAATTAATAACAATATCCATAGATGTGTTTCCACAAAGCTACTCGGTTTTTTTTTGTTGCATATTTTATTTTAAAAGAAGTCAGTTAGAAAAGGGAAGAAATAAATTAGTTTATGAGAAACTACAAGGAAATATTGCAAAGTGTGAATTACGAGCCTTAGCAAACTTTACAGAATTTCACACTGAAAGCAATCAGCTAGACAGTTCTTTTATGGTGACCATTATGATCCGTGAAAGGTACAAAATTCATGGAGAGTAGAAAATTAGTAGGTCAAAGACTATCAAATAAATTATACTTATGAGTTTAAGACTGTATATCCCCTTTGGATAAATAGAATTTATCATAAATTCAGAGTTTTTTTATGAAACACTATTGAAATCCCTTCTCATCTTATTCTTTCAGAGAGGCAAGGAAGGGAATGGAAAGCATGTTGGCTTCAGTAGATCTGCTGGAAATCTCTTGGCTCTGCCACTGATACAACTGTGTGATAGTGGACATGGTATGTATGTTCCTATGACTACCCTAGGGTCCCTATTTATCATAAGCAAACATTGCAAGTCTCTCTCTGTCACACGCACACACACGCACACATGACTATTTAGGTAGCTTTCTCAAGATTCTTCTGCATGTGCGTTTTAGCTGATCACCCATTAATTGCACAAACATCCAGTAAATGTGCTACCAACTATTCCTGTTGATTTATAAATAGTTACAGAGCAATTACAGTTAGGAATATTTGTAAGTGTTGTAAGCATTTCTGTCTTTACTTAATATTTAAAAATTAGAACCTCTATAATGCATTACATTAAGCACATTTATTTTGATCTGGATACAGTGTGTAAAACTGCTTCTACAAATTATATATGATTCTGAGCCTGGCTCTGTTTTAGGTCCAACTTTTACCTGAATCTTCTAATTCCCTTCCTCCCTCCCCCTTTGTTTGTTTGTTTGTTTTCTTTTTCTTTCTTTTTTTCTCATTTCTTTCTTTTCCTTTCCTTTTTTTTCTCTCCCTTTCTCTTTCTCTCTCTCTTTCGGTTTTCCTCCCTTCCTTCCTTCTTCCCTCCCTTCCTTCCTTCTTCCCTTCCTTCCTTCTGTCCTTCCTTCCTTTTTTGTGGCTTTCTTTCTTTCTTTTTTTTTTGAGACAGTTTCTCTATGTAGTCCAGGCTAGCCTTGAACTCACTATTTAACCCAGGCTAGCCTTGAACTCATAGCAGTCCTCCTTCAGTCTCCCAAGTGATGGGATTATAGTCATGTGCCATCAAATCCACCTTTTGCTTGTTTTTGCAGTCGCACAATTGTTATGCACTTACTCTTTACTGACAAAAGAGTTCAGTCACTGAGTTCTAAAATCAGACTGTTTGGACTCTAAAATCCTATTGTTACCAGCAATCTATGTGATGTTGAGTAAGTTACTTATCTTTCTAGGGCCTCATTTTCTCATTTGCAAAAATGGCATAACAACACGATATCTTAGTCATTTTCTCATCATTGAGATATAAAACCTGATACCCACAACTTGAAGGAAGAGAGGTTTAATTTGGCTCATAGTTTTAGAAGTTTCAGTCCATGGTTGGCTCAAACTCGGAAATGGCATGGTAGAGGGCCTTCTGCAGAAGGAAACTGCTCATATCTTGCTGGTCGGGAAGCAGAGATTGAAGGGAGGAGCCAGGGAGGATGATACACCTTCTGTGTTAGTCACGATTTTACTAGAGAAAACAGATATGACATGAGATATACAAAGTATAAGAAATTACAAAATAGGCTTATGATGATCAGCCATAGAGTCAGATGAGGAAGCGTGCAAAGGGTGTGTGCATGCCAGAGGCCAAAGGAGTCAATCCAAGGTCTGGAGTTCAACCCAGTGTCCTGTTCTAGTCTGCACCAGCAGGCTGATAGGTCTGCAACACAAGGCTGAAAGGTCTATGCTGGAAAGCTGAAGAGTACTCTGGAAGCCAGGAGACAATGTGCAAACCAAAGGTGAAGACTGGAGCTCCAGAGAATGGAATTCAATCATCCTTCCACCTTCCCTTTTATACAATCCAGGTGATGAGCCACTCTAGGGTGGGTCTTCTACACCCTAGGGTGTAGAGTTGCTAAACCCACTTAGTTAAGCTTCTAAATGTCTCAAGTTGTTGCAATCAATCAATCACTACACCCTCCCATGTCCAGCCTCAGTGACCTGCGTTCTCTGACTAGACCCCATCTCCTAACAGCATGTCAGCTATAAATCCATCAGTGGACCAATCCACCAATGAGTATAGTGCCATGATTATGTAATTACCTTCCAAATAAGATGAAACATTTCAGATTCAAACCATAACATTCCACCCCTGGCCTCCAAAAGACTCATGTTTATCTCTTTATGTGAAGTGCATTTAGTCCATCTATAGGTCTCGTGAAACTTTTGACAATTCCAGCAATGCTGAAAAGTCCAAGTCCAAAGTCTCATCTGAGACTCAAGGCTAACACTTAGCTATGGGCCTCTGTAAAAACCAAAAAGGAAATTAAACACTGCTGAATACAATGACATAGAGGAAACATTCCTCCACACTGAAAGAGAGAAATAGGGGGATTGAAAGGAATGGACCAAAGCAAGACTGAAACCCAGAATGGTAAACTTGAGATCCTGTAGCTCCGTGTCCAACACCTGGGGTAAGGCATGGTAAGATATAAGTTCCAAAGAGCTTGGATGGCTCTATGCCTATAGTATTGCCCCTTGAAACCCTCATGACCTCTGTCTTAGGCTGGTTTGCTGGCTATCTATAGCTTTATTTAGCCACCA
Organism: Dasyprocta punctata; assembly: GCA_004363535.1. Lineage (NCBI taxonomy): Eukaryota > Metazoa > Chordata > Mammalia > Rodentia > Dasyproctidae > Dasyprocta > Dasyprocta punctata. The sequence goes on along the minus strand of RJWM01007086.1, from coordinate 25,431 downwards.
ATCCATGTTCCTCGCATCTCCAGCTTCCTGTGCTCTCCACTGCACTTTTGGTTTCATTCTCACAGTTTCACACACTGCCCTCTCAGGAGCACACTACCTGGCCTCCCAAGCCTTTTTATGAAATCTGGGTGAAAGCCTTTCTGACTCCATATCTCTTGCCTTTTGCACGCCCATAAAACCAGCACCACATGAATGATGCCAAGTTCTACTGGCACTGTGAGCAGTAGCCAGGAACCTTATATAATGGCTGCAGATGCTTCTGAGTGCCTGAATGGCTGACCTCCTGGAAACTCCTGTTTGGTCCCAAATGAGCTGGGTTATCTTGGGCTCTCTTCTCGAAGCAAAGTCTTTCATTTTTATACCCTTAAGCCAGTGAAAGTAAGGTGTTGCTGATTCCTGAGGCACCCTCAAGCCGTCTTTTCTGTTGTTCATATGCAAAGTACTTGGCTTCTTTTTAATGCCAACTTTTTCAGCAACCAAGCTCTCCTATCCCTCAATTTTGTGGCACTTTTTTTCTAGTGAAACTGAAAACCTTTCAGAAAGGCTTTTTGTTCCAGATTCTCATAGCTCTCACTAAAAGCAGAAAGCAGTACCCATGCCACAACCTGAATGTTATGCTGCCTTGAAATTTTCTCTGCCATATTAATTAGTCTAATGCTCTTAATCTCATTCTTCTACAAAGTCTCAGGACATGAGCAAAATGAAGACAAATTTTCTGCCAGATTATAATACACATGGTCCACCTGCCATGGATTCCTTGTTCCCAACTGAAACCTCTGCAGCTTGGTCTTTACCATCTGAATTTTTGTCTGCATTTTGGTCTGTTGAGCTCCAACAAGAATCTCCCATCAAGCTCTGCTTACAGCATTCAAGGGCTTCTCTAGCTGGTATCTTTGAACTTTTTCAAACTGTTTCTGTGAACCAGGTTCAAAGGCTTCTAAACCACATGGTCATGTGACAGCAATAACCCCATTCCTCCTACCAGAATTGGTCTTAGTCACTTTCTCATTGCTGAGACGCAATAACTGGCACCTGCAATTTAAAGGAGGAGTGGTTTACATTGGGTCATAGTTTCAGCCCCTGACTGGCAAGCTGCAATGCAAAAACAGTATGGTGGAAGGGTCTACTGGAGGAAAACTGTGCCATGATGGCTAGGAAGTAGAGAATGAACAGAGGAGCTGAGGAGGGAGACAACATGTGGCATTGTTCAGAGGACTAAATAAATTGCTTTTTATTGGGTTTGTCTGTTCTAAACCTTATTCATATTAAAGCCTGAAAACATAAAATTAATTTTGCCAATGATTAGAAATGGACAAATAAGATATTTTATTGTGCTCTCATAACTACTGACATTAGTAATAGCTATTAGATTAGTAGCTATTAGACATTAGTATAGTGTACATTGTTTCTGATATAGCTATTTGAGAAAAGTATGCATGTAAAGTATCTGATACATAGTAGATATTCAAGTAGAGTAGGCATTCATAATTTTTGCTATAGTAATTCTATTAGGAAAGAAGCCTACGCTAGATTACATTTGTAAGACTCCCATTAGGTTCTGCTGTCTATGGGGTTTTTTATAGGGAGCATCTAAAAAGATTACCATGTTTTCAGGCTTGGTAAACACTCCTGCTTAGCACTGCTAACATTGCAAAGCCACGTCCTCAGGTGTTCTGCCTGGTGGGGGGAGTTGGATGTGGCTGATTGGAATAGTGTAAGTGGGCACAGAGAAAGGCGTGGAGGCTTTTGTCTTCTTGCTCTTTGTTCCTCTCTCTGCTCCTGCAGATCCTGTTTTGGAGCAAAGTAGCAGTTTCTTTTTTCTGGTACAGGGGATTGAACCCAGAACCTTATTTTATTTTTTATTTTGAGACAGGGTCTTGCTAAGTTGCCCAGGCTGGGCTCTAACTTGTCATCCTTTTCCCTCAGCCTCACTGGGTACCGGGATTACAGGTGTGTGTCACCGTGCCCAGTTAAAGTAGTAGCCTAAGGACCCTTTACCCAGGCAGCTAAGAATGGGCCACCTAGATGCAGGTAGAGAGTGTGGGATGGCAGTGGATCACTTCAAGCTGTCACCTCCCCTAGCTCTCTCATGGACCTATTTCAAAAGCACAGAGATGGTCACAAAAAGAACTGGTGGAGCCACGTGGCAAAGAACTGAGGCTCTACCATTCATATGCTTTGTGATTATTTAACCTTTCTGAGCCGTAATTGCCCAATATGAAAATGGGAGAATAACTCCTACTCTTTGGTCTAAATGTGAAATGCTTATAAAGTGCTTTGCTCAGTGCTTGGCTTCTTGAGAGCAAGGTCTCACTGGTATCAGGACACACAGTGGGCTTCTGATGTCAGCATCTTTGCGAGTGTCCCCTAACAGTGTAGCATATCTTTCCTTCAGGCCATCTGCTTAGTAAGAAGCTCTATGTTATCCTAAAAATTTATTAGGGTATTACCCCCCTTTACCTTGACGTGATTGTGAAAAACTTTCTTTTCCTTTTTCTATTTCTGTAATGCCATGTATTTTAGAGCTGAAATTTCCCCAGTGGAGCCAGTTACAAAGGAATAAGCTCTGTGACAGAAAGATCCAGGCTTAGTTCAGGAAAATGGTCCTTGAGATGCAATCAGTGGGTATTAGCAGCACCCATCTCAGCTCAGTGTGGCGGATCCCTGGGAAGAGAGATATTAGGCATTTCATCCCAGGGACATCAAATTGTCTTTTCCTGGATCTTACGATGAAGTTGCTGCTGGGTGGCATGGAAAGCCAGCGTTTAGATCATGCATTAGTCAGCTTTCCTGTCACTGAGACACAGTGCCCAACACCCACAGCTTAAAGGGGGAGAGGCTGACTTTAGCTCTCAGTTTCAGGGGGTTCAGTCCCTAGTTGGCTGGCTCCAAGGCAGGCACATCAGGGTGGAAGGGCACAGAGGAGCAAAGATGCTTTGTGACGGGTGGGGAGCAGAGCAGGGGAACAGTGCCAGCAAGGAAGGGATCAGGGGCCAGATACAGTCCCCAAGCTCACACCTCCATGACCACCCAGGACACCCAGACACACTCAGAAGTGTGCTTCACCAATCCCAGTCAAGATGACGTACCACACAACATGGCAGACCATGAGTGATGTCATCCACTGGTCCACAGCCACTCCCTGGGTCCAGTCCAGTAGCTCTGGTCACACCTAATGCCCTGGGTGCAGCATCAAGGCCACCTCTGGCCAGCTCACTCACTGTGGGGGTGTACAGGAGCCCTAGGGCAAAGCTTAGCGCTGGCTTTCTGGGGAAACAATCGGGAAGTGAGGGACCAGGAGCTTCTGATCTTAGAATTAACCTGAAATGAAGCCTTCTGGAAGATGCTACTGTGGACACCCAGCTTTGAGTCCCCCTCTGCTCCTCTAGTGTGTCAGCCCACGCGCCGGGGGGATGGGGAGCGGTCCGGCGAAGAGGCTTTTGTTCATATCCAAGCAGCTTTCCCAGGCTTCCCTGGGAGGAAACCTGCTGTTCTGCTGCACAGGCCAGGGGTCTATGGGGGCGTCCGCCAGCAGGTGGGGTGTGGCCTGGCGGGCCAGGGGAGGAGTGCCCCTGTCCCGAAGGCTGCACTGCTTTTGGGCTGTCTCAGAACTGTCCTCTCCAAGCGTGCATTGGGCCTGCGCCCACAGCTGCCTAGTCAGACCGCACCTAGAGCCCAAGGAAGAAGACCAACATTCAGTAATTAAGCCAATGAAACAATTATAGACAGTGACCAATACTCTGGGGGAAATGGAGTGCTGTGATAAAGGGTGACAAAGAGCAATGGTTCTGAGGGGCAGGAGAAGACCTTCTTGAGGTGCTATCAGGACAGAAGCCCGAGTCTGAGAGAACGTGCTTTAGGTGACAGCCTGGTTTCCTCAGTGACATTCTTGAATCTGAAGAGGATGAAAAGATGAGCACACAGTCTCTCCTCTACAGGTGATTATGTCAGGTGACCGCACCAAGACAGGTGCTTTCATACCCTGGTGTGCCGAGTGGCAGGCGGGAACAGTGTGGGGCGGTGAGCAGAATTCAAGGGGCGGCAGGAGTCGCAGCAGCCTTGACAAAATGACAGAAGGAAGAAAGAGCTGCTTACTGAAGGCAACGTTTGCTACTTTTGTCACTAATAGGTGGAAGGCTTTTGTTAGCTGTGGCAAACAAACACAAGGACTTCAGAAGCACAGTAGATCCTGGGAAGAACTTTCAAACAGCAAGTGTTCTGAGAGGCTTTAACCAGATCCCTGAGGGGAAAAAATGGTGCAGTCTATGTACCTGACTTTGTACTCATGATGTCTGTGGTTGTACCACCCTGGGCAGGGATTTTATGCCCATTTTATGCCTGCGGAACTTGAGGCTCAGGATGTATTATTTGTTCCTGGCCCACACAGGGAGTAAGGAGATGGCTTCAGTAGCTGTGCTTTTTCTTGTGCACCACCTTCTCTGACTGGTGACCTTAACGAAGACTCAGTAATGACCTTTCGGGTGTTCAGTGATTCCCACCTTTTTTTTTTTGTAGGATTTCCTCTCAGGTCCTGGGCCCAGCAGCATATCCCTAAGAAGCCCTGGGGAAGCTCGTTAGGGTCAGAGCCCCCTGGCTTGGTCAGAGGGCTATTCCTTTACCCTCTTTGCAACCAAAGTCTTGTGGAAGAGATGCGTATAAATCCTCGTTTGTCCCTCAGAACTGATGGGGCCAGCTTTGGGCAGGTCATGGGGTTCAGCCCTGCAGGTATCCGTTCTTCCTCCTCCGTCTTGCTGGTTTATCCTGGGGAGAACGATACCTGGGTCACCCTGAGGTCCTAGCATTGAAAACGCTATGGTTAGGAACCAACATGGTTGTCTTGGGCATCTTCAGAGTGTCATTTTAAATTTGCTGTTGACGTTTTGAAATTGGGAAGCTCTACATAAAAATCCAAATTTCTGTCTCCTTTTGCAAAGCCAGCAATTCTACCCTTACCTCGCCTTGTGTCTGGGCCTCTTCTTCCTTGCCTTCCTGGCTGGTCCCTGTCTGTAGGCTAGAACAGAGCTAACTGACCCAAGTCCTCAACCTGTGTTCTGTGTATGGGCAGCAGAAGGGCCTGGGAACTGACCTGGGCCACTTGAATCAGTATGTCTGGAAAATCTCCCCAGGTAGTTCTAATCTACACCCAAGCTAAGGTCTCTGCTTGACGCTCTCCCTTATGATGAGTTGGGCTTCACAGAAGCCCATGTATCACACAAAGGGGCTCCTGATGTCTTGCATGGAAAATTGCTATTTTCATTCACCTCCTAGCACCTCTCGGGCAGCTCCATTCACCTCATGCTCCCTTGCTCAGCTGTAGCTGGGCCTTTGTGAGTTTTATGACTATGCATGTAGAGCTCAGAAGTGTTTTTTTTACAGAATTCTGGGTGGGCAGAGAGACTGGACGAGAAAGAAACAGAGAGCAATTGTCTTAATCACTTTTCTTGTTGCTGGAACAGAATTCCCAACAACTGCAAATTAGAGGAGAAGAGGCTTATTTCAGCTCACATATTGTAGTGGTTTCAACCCATAGTCAGCTGGCTCCAAGACATGGCAGAGGGGCGTGGCAGGGGAAAAACAGCTCATGGTATGGCAGTGAAAAGTTGGGGAGGGGGAGAGGCAGGGAAGGAGGGAGGAAGAGAGAGACAGCGAGAAAGAGAGAGAGAGAGACAAGCAGGAAGAGATAAACCTTCCAGGCCCTACAGATCCCACTCCTAACAGCAAGTCAGGTCTAAACTGTAATCCACTGATGAGTATCACACCTGCCATGATCCGATCACCTCCGCAAAGCCCCATCAATGAGTGCACGAGGCCTTGGGGGGAAATCTAGGTCTAAATCATAGTAGTGATTTTAAAGTCTTCCTTTGAAAGATTTTGTGTATCAAGACTGTCTTGTTGTGGCAAATCTTATGGTTCCTAGGAGACGGGTAATGGCATTTAGAAGCTACTTGCTGCTTTATATGCACCCTTGCTTTAAAAATAAAACATATAATGAAAAATGAAATGACCCTGACAGTTTCCATTTGATTCTTTTTCATTAGTGAGCAGTGGGAGGTTGGTCTCTGTGGGTATCCGATGACTGCTATGGGCAAGGCTAAGTTAGAGTCTACTGCAACTTCGCTGCAGGGCGCTGGGAAAAGGCCACATCCATCACAAGGGCCCTGTGCAGGGCGGCCCTGGCCAAGGGAGCACATGGCAGGAAAGGGTATTTGCATCTGGGCAAAAAGACCATGAATGTTTACAACTTCAGTCACTCCAGGGCGTCTTCTCTTTAATCAGGCAGGTTTTGTGTCAACGCAGGAAGAGACCTCCTTTCTTCCATCAGCCAAAGGCCTCGACCGGCCTCTCCTGTCTGCCTGGGGAGATTTTTGATCGGCACCCAGGGGACCCCGACCCAAAGGGTAAAATCTTCATCACGAAGTGGCCGGTCGCCTTTCACATTGAAAAAGGCAGTGCTTATACTTAGAGCCTCAGCCTGACATGTTTTCAGCTTCCTTTGGAAAACAACTTGGTTTTTTAAGGAGCAACAAAGATCTTGAATGTTAGGGAATATTTAATATAATATCTAAAATTATTTTAGAGTTATTTTCTCTTTCTCTTTTACCCCCTCTTTTTTAACTTTCTATTTTAAAATAATAAAATTGATAGAATAAAATGCAAAGATTGCAAAAAAGAAAAGCACTAGGTTTTCCGATGATCTACATCCAATCTTCCCCCTTGTATCAGAAAGTGGATCCAGCTCTGTAAATGACCACTCCCCTACCACCCCAGCACTGGAGATGGAACCCAGGGAGTGCTGAATTGCATCCCCAGCCCTTTTAACTTTTCTGAGACAGGGTCTCACTAAGTTGTCTGAGGTGGCCTCGAACTTGCCACCCTCCTGCCTCAGCCTGATGAGTAGCTAGGATTGCGGGTGTGTGTCACTGCATCCAGCTACGTGATCAGTTTTATCATTTATGTAACTGGAAATGCAAAGCTTTAAGATTATTTTGGGGGCTTCACAGCCTTGCCAGGTGCTCTTGGAAATTCCCTGGACGTGTATTCGTGGGCACTTAAATGAGAGAATGAAAATCTGTGCTAAACTGAAAATTTCATGACTTAACCCCTACTGGCTTAATTTGTGTTTTCAGGGAAGGGATATGGAAGAAATTTGGCCTTTGTAGGGCAAAGTGTGTTCCCTGGGGCCTCCCTAGATGATGCAAATCTCCCTTAGGCAGTGGTGCTCAACGAGGCGGTTATATCGGAGTCACTTGGGGCAACTTTCCACAGTGCTCAAAAATTATTAAACCATGTTATGTGCATGTACCCGTCTGCCAAAACAAAATCCACTAGCCTGCATAACAAATTTGCATTAACAAAAGAAAGATCTGAAGGGACAAACAGTCCTTGAGCTGAACTTCTTTCCTTCAGAGATTCTGGTGTCCAAATTTGGGGAGTGGGGTATAAATCTATGTACTTTTCTGCACGAAGGTTTCCACTGAGTGATGTTTCCACCTGAGGCTGGGACCCTGTCTTCATCACTTCCTTGTCCCCGAGACATAATACCTGACAGCCATAATTTAAAGGAGGAGAGGTTGGCTTTGGCTAATGTTTTCAGAAGTTTCAATCCACGGTTCGCAGATCCAAAAACAGAAATGGTATGGTGGAACAGCCTGCTGTGAAAGAAAGCTGCTTACACCATGGTGGCCATAAAGCAGAGACAGAAGGAAGGAGAAAGGGAGGAGATAAACCCTTCCAGGTTACACCCCCCAGGGAACGCTTTTGTCCAGAACCTGCCTCCTAACAGCACCATTAGCTATGGGTTCATGGTTGGACTAACCCACTGGTGAGTACAGCACCCCTCTGACCCAATCACCTTCCCCAAACCCCACCTCTGAACACACCCTAGGTCTAACCACAACAGACCTCCATCTCTAAGATTAAAGAGTCTTTCTATCTGGTCTTGCATTTGATGCACAGTATACCAGAGGTCTATACTGTTGAAGAATGCCACCTGACAAATTTAGGTTGAAGAGAGAAGAGAAGTGACATTAGCGTTCCTACATGATGCCGGGAATGGCCTGAAGAAAGAATCCTTGCCTTGAGTCCTTTGCAATCTTACCTTTTCCTTCTCTGCTCCAGCAAAGACTTCTACCCATCGAAGCCTATCCTGTATCATGATCAACCTTTTTGATTTCCCCGGTCTAAAGAGTTTGTCTTCTCTGTGCTTTTAATTCACTCACTGTCTGGATGATTTATTTAACAATTCAATTAGTGATTGATGGCCTAGCCTCTGCTTCAGTTGAAATGCAATTTGTCTTGTATTGGTATTTAATTTTTCACTTATCTCTGTCCAGTGGAAATAGCAGTGATCTGAATTTTAGTTCTGGATTTATTTCTAAATGTGTACCCTAGGCAAGGTATTTAACCTTTCTGGGCTTCAAAGCTGCAGTTATAAAATTCCACAGTTTTCTTTCTTACCTCACCACTCAAGCTTAGTTTCTTACATGATTCTCATTGATTTTATTTTGTGTTTTTGACAGAGTCATCGTACTAGGCAGTTTCTAACACAGTTCTAATGATTCTCATCTCCTGGTATTGATACTCTTGCGTATGCCCAACCCTTGACTGTGGACTGGAAAATGTCCTGGTCCATCCCAGTGAGTGGAATGTGTCTAAAGTGGTGGATATCACTCCTGAGGTAGGTTAGAGGAGACTGTGACTTCTGTTTTGCTAATACTCTCTCCGATCTCTTCCCTGCTTGCTCCAGTGAAGGAAGTCCCTGGAAATCAATGAATGAACTCTCGTCAAAATCAGCAAGCTACTGGGGCTTCAGGACAGTGGCCTGGGGGACCCGGGTTATCATGGAAGTGGGTGTTGCCCCAATTTAACCTCGAAGTGACTGTAGTCCTGCTCAGCCCTTTGGAGTTGCAGTCTTGGGAGAGACCCTGGGCTGAGGCCTCGATTGTAGCCTGTGACCAATTCTAAACCTGAGGGCCTAGCTGAACTCTCCCTGAACTCCCGACTCCAGAAATGGTGAGATACTAAATGGGTGTTGTTTTGAACGACAGGGTTTTTTGTTTGTTTGTTTGTTTTTTTATATACAGTAGAAAGCTAATACTATCTATGAGTGATAGACATGAAGATGTCTGCCTGTGTTGGCCAGATCAGGCTAAACTGGTCTGTGGCAATGAGTTCCCCAGAAAGCTCAGTGGCTCACACCCACAAAAGTGTCTCCCTTATATGTCCATCCACTGAAAACTGATGGTAACTGAGCTAATGAGGTTTATTATTGCTGCACTCAACGTTTTCCCTCCAGAGCCCAGGCTGACAGAGCCACCTCTATCTGGACCACTGCAAATCATGCCAGAAGAGGAAAAAGAGCCAGGCAAAGTATGCAAGACTTTTAATGCTTCCCCATGGAAAGGATTCAGCGTAACTTGTATTTTAGTGGCCAAAGTTAGTCACATGGTCAGATCTGTCCAACAAGGCCCCCACAATATAACCCTTCTCTGGAGAGGGGCACTAAATACCTGTGAATGTACACAATATACTTACCTCTTAGGTCAGGAGGGAGTGGTAGCCTCAGACTGCCATGAAATACAGGGAAGAGGAGGGTGGCTCAACTCCTTGGATGTACGGATGGAAAGGCCCCACAGCCTGTCTAGGGGAGGAGAATACGACAGAAGAGCCATCTTTCCTAGGGAAGAGTGGAAAGTTAAGAGGTCATAGGCAGACAGAGAAACTGAAGGCTTTAACTATGCACATAATCTTCCTCGTCACCTCTCTCAATCTCCCCTACCGAAAACTGTGAACTCTTCACGGCAAACGCAGGCTCCAAGGCATGTTCCCTGGTTGTATTGGAAAGAGCCTTCCCTAAGCTCTTTCCGTTTCTTCTGTGTGGAAATATAAGCGTTTCCATGGTCTCCAAATCATGCTCATAAAGTTCAACTGGGTTTTCAAACAACTGTCTTGCAGCGGTCAGTTAGGAAGAGAGGAACGATTGTCACACGCCCTTGGACGAGCCCGCCAGTCTCTGGGCCCCATCTCTCAAAGTCCTGCTCTAATCTCACCTTCCTGAGTAATAAGCACAGTCCCTGGAGGCTTCCTGTAAATGTTGGAGGAGCTCAGCGTATGGTCACTAGCCCATCTATCTCAGAGGCCGCGCCAGGCTGGCTTTAGAGAGGGGGCTTGACGGGAAGTACGGAGATATAAATGCAACACAGCTGGCTTGCAGGGCGGAAGTCAGGACCCTGACTTAGCTGTAAGCCGAGTCCAAATGATGGATTCACTGTTGATACCAAAACCCTCTTAAACTCCTTCTGACGCACAGCAGATAAACGCCAGCGCCAGAGAGCCCCTAAAACACCAAGGAGAGACTAGTTGATACTTCCTCTATAAAATAGATTTCTGCCCACAGGCCTCACATGATCTTTGGATCATGCCAGATGGTATTCTGTTTCTCCCGAGGTTATAGTTTATGTCAAAGGAAATAGACTTCATCTGGATAAGTTTAAAGGAAACATAGAAGAATCTCAGAACTATGGTTTTAAAAGTGACCTCAGATGCCACCATAGTTAAAACCCCTGGCCTGGGCTGGGATCTCACCTCCATGTCTACCATCCAGGCCGCCAGAGTTCTCTGGGGCTTGGTGATCAGGGGCAGGTTTTATGTTTTTCAGGTTCTTTAGGATGTGGACCCCTCATTTTCTTTCCACATTGTGCCACGAAGGATGTGGGGGGTGGGGGAGAAGCAATGCAGCCGGTGTCTGTGGCAAACCTGGGGAGACGTCACCTCTTCCTAGTGACACAGCAAGTTTTGCGTTTGGCAAAAATTTTCCATGTTGCAACTGAACTGCATTTCTAAAAAAATTGTCAGACAAACTTAAGAGAAGCCATCGCTTATACTTCAAAAACCCTACTCCTGAAAATGGCCAGCTGTTAAAACGATTTTACCCCTTTCTGACTCATTTCTTTTTCTGATATGAGAATGATCATGGTGTTTCTAGGTAATACACGGGCAGGGCTCCTGAGCTGTCTGGTGAACCATTTCTCTGACAGAATGCGGACTTCACTGAGTGGCCGCCTAGCTAGGGTCGAGGTTACCCTTCATGTCACAGCAGGTGACTCTTCCCTGACACGTCTGCGTGTCAACTGCTGTACTAAACACTGGGACTCGAGGGGGAGTTGAGACATTTTCTGCCCTCAAGGATCCATGATGTGATATAATAAGCAGAATGATCTAAATAGGTGGTGAATGTATGGATTAACATTTTTCCAATAAGACACAGTGCCACGAATCTACATGAAAGCACTCACCCTTGTTAACACACTTATGCCATCGTTCTTATCACTTCACAAAGCAGCTCTGGAAGTCCTCTTTCCTGAGTCTGTGATCAAGGCTGGAGATTCTAAAGAAGAACAAAACCCAAAAACCAACCAAACAACAATCCTCCTGAAATTAGCAATTCCATTTGACCCATCTATTCCCCTTCTAGGTATCTTCCCCCAAAGAATTGAGTTCATCATACTGTAGTGACAAATGGGTACTCATGTTTATAGCAGCACAATTCGTAATAGCTACATCTTGGAAGTGGCCTATAAACCTATCAACAGGTGAACGGATAACTAAAATGTGATATTTACATACAATGGAGTACAGTATACTCTATGATAAAGAAGGATAAACTTGAGTCATTTGTAGGAACATGGATAGACCTTGAGACCATAATGTTAAGTGAAATAAATCAGACACACAGGTATAAATCTTGCATAGTTTCTCTAATATGAGAAGCCCAAAGTACAAACAAAGAGCAAAATAAAACAGATAATAGGAAGAAGGATGATGGATTTTTCTTGAGGGGAGGGGATCAAGAGATGTAAGGAGGGGAGAGGAAGGAATGGAGACAAAGAAAGGAATTAAGTTGTGTTATGTACATGTACCAACTCCACACAAGGAGTGTAAACATTATGTGAACATGCACCAAAGAAGAAGAAGAAGAAAAAAGAGAAGGAGAAGGAGGAGGAGGAGGAAGAGGAGGACAAGGAGAAAGAGGAGGAGGAGGAGGGGAAGGAGGGAAAGAAGGAGGGGGGACGAGGGAGAGGAGGAGGGGGAGGAGGGGAAGGAGGGAAAGGAGGAGGGGGGACGGGGGAGGAGGAGGGGGAGGAGGAGATCAAGAGATGAGTGGAAGCAGCAGGAAGGGAAAAGCATGAAAAAAGGAATGAAGAGGTGTTCTATCCATGAAGTAACTCTCCACAAGGGATGTAAACATTATGTACTGCAAACACGTATTAATAAAAAGTTAATTTAAATTTTTTTTTGGTTTTTTGAAGCAGGGTTTCACTATGTAGCTTGGGCTGGCCTTGAACTCATTGTGTAGCCCAGGCTGGCCTTGAACTCATCATAACCCTCCTGCCTCAGCCTCCTGAGTGCTGGGGTTACATGGTGTGCACCACCAAGCCTGGCTAAAATTTAATTTTTTAATAAAAAATTTTACAACATTCAGTGAATGCTGCTGCCAAGTGCCATCCAATACTAAAATATTACAGTGTGTGCTGGTTCACATTATTCACTGCCTCTGTACTGTGACTCTGTGACTCTGGCTTTTCTCCAGAGCCAAAATGACCATGAAAGGTAAATGTCGTGAAGTGATTCAGGACACCATAACAGCCACAACAGTGCAACTGAACACATACGAAGAGGACTTCCAGGACTGTCTCCCAGGGACAAGAATGCTGGGATAAGTGTGTTTGAAGTGAGCGGTAGTGGGTTGGAGACCAGGCTATGTGCGGGTTAAATTGCTGACCGGGCAGGGCCCTCTGGATCTGTTGGAAAAGCTCCTATTCACAGTGCTCTGAAGTCAAGATGACACCATGACCGGGGCAGCCGAGAACATGAGCTGCTGACCCTCCCTATCCCAGAGCAAGAAAGCTGCCCACCCTAGAGATCACACATTTCTCTTAAGTGGCAAAATTTACTGCTTGGAGAAGTCTTTGAACTGACTTCCCAAGGTCCTGCTCAGTTCCCACTTTGCCTCAGTATCCCCTTCCTGTGTTTGTAAACCAAATAAATATGAGCTGTCTGGAGAAGCTCTTGTCCTTACTTCCAGAGAGTTTTGACCTTCCTGGACTCCCCCCAAACCATACCACCCGTCTCTTTTTATTTAAGCCTTTGCTGTAACTTGTTTTAGGTGATTGGAGGCTAAGTCCCTGACAGAAGTGTTTTGAGGGGATCAGTGGTTTTTATTGTTAATAAAAATTTAAATTTAAAATGCACTGTAGCTTTTGATCAAATACACAAAGAGTATGTGTGTGTGTCTGTGCTCACGTCTCTGTTTGTTGGGTCTAAATTTAGAATTCTCTATTGTCACTCTGACCTTCTGCTTTTGTTTCACTGTTCTCTTCTGGTCTTCTTTCCCATTACATTTCTGCATCTGTCATATTTCATGTTCCTTACTCTCTCCTAGTAGAGAGAGGGCACTCTTTGGTCCCCAGGTGTCCTTTCTTGATGATCTCATTTAGCTGCCTGTTTGCTCTCAGGGTCCCAGAGTGGGGTGTTTGTCTTTGTTGGAATTCTACCCACTGTCTAAGAACAATAAACTCATCCAAAGCTATTTTTTTAAAAAAATATTCCTCACTAGGGTGAGTTAGTCTCTGACTTCTCTGGGCTCCCTTTCTTTATTAGGATTCTTTCCTCATTGAGTTGTTGTAATAGGTATTTGTGGGTGATGCCAGAACCAAAAATCCTCAAGGACAAAATCTGGTCTGGACTGTTGCATGAGTCCCCATAATACTTAGCAGTGCTGGAACATACCAGCATCCAGGTTTCCACAGAGCGAGTCTCAAAATGAAAAGTCTTTTAATTGAAAGCTTAAAAAAATGAATGAGAAGCTTTCTCTAATTTCCTCTCCTTTATTTCTTTACTAATTTTTTTTTTTTTTTGGCACCGGGGATCAAACTCACAGCCTCACACCTGCCAGACAGGCGCTTAAGCTGTTGAGCCAAACTCCCAGCTCCTTTGTTTCTTCAACAGGTTAAGCACCTATTATTTTCTGCTGCATCTTCAGCACCTCTCAATTCAGTACCAACTCTAAGCCTCCTTTATCCGCAGATTATTTTCCCAGATAGGGATAAAGATATTTAGTTAGAACGGCAAAGGGCAGCTACTTTGGAAAGACTATCAATACTGAGTGTCAATATACAGGAGATGAATGTCAATGGTGATACATCTCTTTTCCAGAAGCAGGGAGAGTGGAAAGCAGGAAATATAGAAATGAAATGTATCACCTAAGAGCTCCCAAATGAATCCCAAAGAAAACTGTGTGATATTTAACTTGTAGAAAATTTCAGTTAGCACAATGGAAGAGAAACAGTCTTGAACACAAATATTTAAGAAGTCAGTGAAGCTGAGGAAGTTTTACTGTTGGACAAAACTTAGATGGAAGGGTTGGATGAAGAGAGGGTTAATGGATAGCAAAGTAGTCCGACATTTGAGAAATATGACGAACTACAAAGGCAAGGATTATTCATGGCTGTCTAGGGAAAGATTGCTCAAAATTGAAGGAGATACGGGAAAAAGAAACATGAGAGCTTAGCAAAAATAGTATTGATATCTCATTCTTCCAAGGCCTTTTCATTATTTAACATTTAAAGCTTTAGTGTTCTCATTTAGTAACACTGACTAGTCCCCATATATTAAGGGATTTTTGGACCCAAACCAGAGTCTGCTTTCACAAATTAATAATTTTTTTTGGTCTTTTTGAGACAAAGTCTCATTATGCAGTTCAGGCTGGCCTTGAGCTCACTTTGTATCCCAGGCTGGTCTCAGACTTGCAAGGATCCTCCTGCCTCAGTCTCCTGGGTGTTGGGATTACAGGCATATGCCACCACACCCAGCAATGGATGGGTTTTAAAAGTCCATGATAAGTTTCTCCAGCCTTTTAGAATTTTCTTCTCAGATAGCAGCATGTTACAAGTAAATCTCACTGGCACCAGTTTCTTTGGTCTCTGCTGATGAGATTTTTCTACTTGAGTTATTTCAAAACGTAGAAGTGGAGGCTTACTCTATATTGGGAGGGTGGTTAGGTGAGGTTGCTAGCAGTAAATCTTGATAGACACGCTGGTCATTGCTTCTGTTTTGAGAGGTGACCTGCTTTTCTTTCCAGATCTGGAATGAAAAGTATAGATTAAATCCAGCAATGACTTTTACTTATAGTTTAGGGGCATTGGAAGTGGGCTTTTCCCCCAGTGGAGTCTTTACTAAGCAGCAAGTATATATAAATTCTCCTAACAGGCTTAGCACAGACTGCAGCACCTCTTCTACTTTTATTCCTTCCACATACATTTCCTCTGGGAAGAAATTGGCCTAGTATTTGCCGTCCCATGCATCCTTAAGGCAGTTTATATAGTCATTCTGCTCAAGATGAAAAAAAAATCATTGTGATACAGAAATAATCAAGACACTCGGCTCACAAGATGGTCCAAGGGTCCTTTCCTTAGCCCCTCGACTAAGTGTGGCATCTTTCTTACACGAAGATGATAACCTTTTGGTACAAAAGAAAAACTGTGACTCGTGTGGGAATAAAATTTGAAAGGAAGCATCTCATTGAAAGTACCCACATTTTGTAGGAAAGGAAGGACTAAGATCTTATTTGGAGTTTTTTTTTTTAAGTGTAGAATACTTTTAAGATCACCAAACCTGGTGTGGTGGCACATGCTTGTAAGCCCAGTACTTGGGAGGCTGAGGCAGGAGGATCACTGTGAGTTCGAGGGCAGCCTGGGCTACAAAGTCGGTTCAAGGCCAGCCTGAACTGCAGAGTGAGACCTTGTCTCAAAAAGAACAACAACAACAAAAAAAAGTCACAGGAGATAGTTTTACATGTGTCCATGTAAGGCCATCCCTGGGCTGCAGGCCAGTGCTAGTCAGTGGCCTCTTAGGAACTGGCCTGCACAGCAGGAGCTGAGCTGGAGGTGATGCAGCTTCACACCTCGTTGCTCACATCACCACCTGAGCCCACATCTGTCAGGTCAGTGGTGGCACCTGACTCTCAGAGGAGCACAAACCCGATCACGAACTGCGCATGCGAGGGCCTGAGGCTGCCTTCTCTTTATAAGAAGCTAACCCAAGCACTAACTTCCTATTCCCCACCGTGTCCTTGGAAAATCATCTTCCATGAAATGTGTCCTTTGGCTAAAAATGTCATAGATGATTGATATAAGTTTTAAATGGTAAAATGTGCCGTCATGGATGTTTTGTTGTGCAGAACCAAAAGGTTCTGCACATGAAAGGCAGGGCCGCGATGGTGTTAAGTATATTTGCAACTTGGATTTACTGCAAAGCAAAATATTTTGATATTATTAACATGTGTGGGATTTATCAGAAGAGATGCTACTTCTCGAATTGCTTCCCAGTGTGCGTTTGAAAACAATTAAATACTTGATAATTGAAGTAGGCATCTCAGTGACTCGCATTAACCAGTAAGCAATCAATTTGTGAGAGAATAAATTGGTGAATACTTCAGGCTGAGTAGTCACGGACAATGAAACTGAGATTTAAATTAGAAGAAGCAGCAAATCATTTATAGGCACAGGGAGGCATTTACAGGTAATTTTGTGCAAAGGTGTCAAAGCAGGAATAAAAGCCAGACATGGTGGTGCGTGCCTGTAATCCCAGCACTCTGGGAAGCTGAGGCAGGAAGATACCAAGTTCAAGCTCATTCTGAGCAATTTGGTAGTTTAAGAAATAAAAAATGAAAATGGAGTAGCAACACAGCTCAGTGGAAAGACCCTGGGTTCAATCCCCAGTAATGGGACAAACAACAACAACAACAACAACAACAAAAACAAAAACAAAAACAAAAACCAATAAATAAAGATTGAGATCTGCCAGTTGGAGGGCCAAATAAAGGTCAGCGAGGCTGGAGTGAAGGGGTTTGGGACAGAGTGATAGAACATGAAGGGGGGCAGGGGGCGGGTCATGTAATACTTTCTAGATCAGCGTGAGGAATTTAGATTTTGTATGAAGCAAGATGAGAGACCCTTAATAAAATCCACAGGGAAGACACTCTGACTGGCAGAGAAGATGGGGTGGAGATGGAGGGGTAGAAATCAAATAGGCTGAGGCAGCAGATGAGCAGTGCATGGTGAAGGGAGGCTGAAGAATGGGTGGATTGAGGAGCAGTTAAGGGAGAGCAATCGTGAGGAAGGAAGAAGTTGAACAGCCGAGCTGGCAGGGTAGGTCTCTAGGTGTGAGTGGGAGGACATTGCTTCGACAGGAAGCTTCATTGTCACACAGACTGTGAGGACTTGAACCTTTCTAAAAACACAATGTCAGCCAGGGGTGGTGGCTCATGCCTGTAGTCTCAGTACTTGGAAGCCTGAGGCAGGAGGATCGCCATGAGTTTGAGGACAGCCTGGTGAGTTCAAGTCCAGCCTGAACTACATAGCATGACCCCATCTCAAAAAAAACAAAAAACAAACAAAAAAAAAAAAAACCAAAAAAAAAAAAACTCAAATAAATAAATAATTAATTAAAAATAAAAACACAATGTCTTCTCCAGTCACTGAGGTCCTGGATCACTACCAGCTTCTGATCTCTTGAGACATTTTCATAATCAGGGAGTTGTATCTTTTTCCCCCTTTGTTTTCCTTTCTGGGCAGGCTTCTTGGGTACCAGAGGTGGTGAATAAAGTGGATAAGTGGATGGTTAAATTTGCCCTGAGATACTGTTCATAAGACCTGGGCAGCCTCACAGTTCAAAGGGGGAGGGACTAGGAGAATTAGTGTTTATTATGTTAGGGGCCATGGAGTTTACATATCCAACCCCTCACTTCACTCTCCTAATAATAATAACTTGTGGCATACTTCTATCGACTTAACAGCTTTAGGAAATAAAAAGCAAAGTCTCCAAGAGGTTCTTGATTTTGTTCTGAGTCACAGAGCCTGTAAGTGGGGGAGCTAGGCCCGGAACCAGAGTCAGCTTCTTTGCATTGAATCGGGCTTAATCTGTTCTTTATCTAAATCTATATCATCTATATCTATATCTATATCATCTTTTTTTCTTTATTACCGCTCAGGTTCCACCAAAGAACCCATTTCGGGGCGGGGTCGATTTCCCTTTCTCGCCTGTGCTATTTTGGCCTCCTGTACCCCAGGGTACCCAGGGCAGGGCGCGCTGCCTGGAGGCAGAATTCCCTTCCTCCCGCTGCCTTTCGGGCTGAGTGAGGGTGGCGAGGCGGACGGAGCTGTGCTGCAGGCGATGGGGAAGAGAGACCGTGCAGCCCGTGCATTGCCCCGAAGGCATTTTCCACTTCGCAGGCCCCTTCCGCTCCCCAGACCTCACCCCTCGCCCCACAGCTTCAGCTCAGGCCCCTGGGGGGCGTCCCTGGCCGCGGGCTGCCAGCACGGGGGCGCGGGTCTCGTCTTCGCTCTCGCCCATCTGTGCGCACAGCCGCCTTCCCGGGCGCCTGGAGCCCGGCGGGCATTGACGTCAAGCGGCGGCGGCGGCGGCGGAGCGCTGCCTACAGACGGCTGACCCGGGCCCTCCTCCGCACCCCTTCCTTCCTCGCCCCCTCCCGCTTCCCCGCACCGGCTCGGGCTCGCTATAAAAGGCGGGAGAGCAGGGCGCCCCAGCAGCGACGGGTTTCAGAACCATGGAGAGCGCCCGCCTCCGGCTGCTGCCCTTCCTGGGCGCTGCCCTGCTCCTGATGCTTCCTCTGCTGGGCGCCCGAGCGCAGGAGGACGCGGAGCTCCAGCCCCGAGCCGTGGACCTCTACTCGGCCGTGGAGGATGCCTCCCACGAGAAGGAGCTGGTCGGTATTCCCCTCACCCCAGAGCCCCTCGGGTTGCCACGCCGTCCCTTGCTTGCACGCGTCCCTTCTTCCCGGCCCCATTCCCGGGGTCGGAGCACGGGGTGCTGGGCGCGAAGCCCGCGTACCCTCTGCCATCGGAAGATCGACTGCAGCCCGCGGGCTCCGGGCTGTCTGTGCAGCTTCTCAGAGAACGCCAGGCTTCGCGGCCCCAGGATCCGAGGTCAGGACCAGGGACAGTGCCCGCTAAGCCGCGCCCACTCAACCCTTGAGCCCCGGAGTCCCACAGCGGAGTGTGTGGGTCTCGGGCTCCTAACTAGGGCGGGAAGTGACACCTGGGTTGGGCTCGCAGCCAAGGCGCAACTTAGGGCTCCGGGGCGGTGTATTGCAGATCGAAGCGCTGCAGGAAGTCTTGAAGAAGCTCAAGAGTAAACGCATTCCAATCTATGAGAAGAAGTATGGCCAAGTCCCTATGGTAAGACTTTGGTGTCACTCCTTTCCCAGGTTAAGAGGAAATGAGCTCCTTTACCCACGATGTGGCCGAGTAACTCAGGTCATGGGCATGCATTGTTTTATTGGGTCCCTTTGCTTTTGGGGCCTGCTCTTGTCCCTTGGTCTTTCAGGGCAAAGGAGGACAGGCTATGTTGGAGAATTCAAGGGCTGTGCCAGGAACTACTTCTGTAATCTGTGTGGGCAGGAGTATTTCCAGAGCATGAGCTTTTGGTTTCACCTTAGGAGGACTCCTCCGAGTTGGAAGAGTCCTGGAATCTACTCTGTTCTTGCTCCTCTTATTCTTTCCAGAGCAAAGCCAGTTACTTATTATTATTTTTAAAATCTAAGTTCTGGGGTCAAAAATTCATGGCTGGGTCACTTTTCTTGAATAATTCTGGGTAAAGGGTAACACAACTAAGTTCTGGGGTCAAAAATTCATGGCTGGGTCACTTTTCTTGAATAATTCTGGGTAAAGGGTAACACACACACATGCACACACACATACACATGCACACTTCTACCTTCTTGAGACGACATCAGGAAGTGGGGAAGCAGCAGCAAAGACTGACAGAAGATGTAAGTATATTGTTTATTCCAAGGTCTACTTGAAAATATTCCCTTAAGATTAGCGAGAAAAGAAGACAGGAAATATGATCCCTGAGACAGGTGGAAGAAAGTACAGTAGCGAGAGACCAATTATTTATATTTCTTTGTAAAAATCGCCTCTCACAGAAGCTGTGAGCACAGGGTTTTCTGTCTTTCAAGCCTGACTATGCTGAGACCTCTGCTGATGGTGTGGGGTCTAATTGTTCCTCCTGAGAGGCAGAGCGTGGCTGGCGGGGAGACGTTGAGTCCCACGTGCGCTTGCCTCTTGGGGCTCCATTGACCACGCGCTGTGTTGTTTGCAGTGTGATGCTGGAGAACAATGCGCAGTGCGAAAAGGAGCCAGGATCGGGAAGCTGTGCGACTGTCCCCGAGGAACCTCCTGCAATTCCTTCCTCTTGAAGTGCTTATGAGGGGGGGGGTCCCTCCTCCTGCATATTCCCACGGCCCCTACTTAACTGAGAGGGTCACCCGTTCATCACGGAGTTTGGCTTTAGCAACAAATAAAGTTTGCTTTTTCCTCTGAGGGTGAAGGGGGCTCTTTCCCTACTGTTTCAAAAATAAAAGAACACATTTGATGTTACTGTGTGAAGGGTGATGCCATGTTGGGGTTCACATGTGTGCCCAGTATTCTTTTCTTGTTTTATTTGTCTGATGTACTCTTGTGTACCTTTGTGTAAAGAAGAGGAAATTTGCTTTGACAATTGTATTTTTGTATGTGGCATGACACAGTAAAAATTAGACCTAGTTAAACCTGGTAGATGACATCACAACCTGGAAAATAAATCACCCTAAGCACCACGAATAGAAGCATGTACAAATTATACATAATAAAGTGTTTTTAATAATTGCTCATCGTGCATTGTCATTTCTACTTAAGTAATTTAGTAGGAATGATGAGATTAATCATGCTGTTGTTTTCAAAGAGAAATATTTTAAAAATAGCAGTCTATTGGGAGAACAGCACCTTAGCTCCAACGAGTTCTGATCATTAATTAGGAGTCTGCCACTCTAGTTTCTGTGTACTACATTGTTTTTTATTGCAGTAGTGTGAGCTGTGTGTGTGTGTGTGTGTGTGTGTGTGTGTATGATGGAGATGTTGGACTTGAGGTGATACTATTTTGTTTATTCAAACCTTTAGCTAGACTTCTTAATTTTAACAGTAAGGCTTGTCAGTGTAAAATAACAACTCTGTTTTAAAGGAAATAGATGGTTTATTCAGAACCAGATATGAGTGATCATGACCTGGATATAGGAATTTAAATTACCTTGAGTGAAACACTTTGAAGTGGAAGAGAGTTTGTAATTTTTTATAGCTAGAGACCAAAGAAAGTCATAAGTCAACATCCAACAAATAGATTGGTGAAAACATTGGTAAGCAAATGATAGCAAAGTGGGAAAATCTTATCCATAGGTGTCAAATGGTACAGCAGTCTTAGCTTTACAGTTGGTGGAAGCTAAGAGGTCTGCAAAGCTTAATAATATACCCTGAGAGGTGACCTCATGATCATACAAATTTAAAAATGCAAAAGTTAAAAATATGTGCCTAATTGTTATACATGAAACAATACATGACTATTTTTCTAAAGAACCTAAGGTAATCCAGACAATTTGGGTGTAGACATGCAACATTTCATCTTTCCACCATTATTATTATTATTATTATTTTTAGTCTTTTTGAGACGGGGCCTCACTGTGCAGTTCAGGCTGGCCTTGGAGCTCACTGTGTAGCCCAGGCTGATCTCAAACTCACAATTATCCTCCTGCCTCAGCTTCCTGAGTGCTGGGATTACAGGTGTGTGCCATCATGCCCGGCTTCACAATTCTTCTGGTGTTCTACTCAACCCAGATGAAACAGCCTATAGAACTTTTTTCATTTTTTTATTTTTATTTTTTTTATTTAAGCGAAGAAGAAAAAAAAGACATATATAACAAAGACAACAAGCAAAAGAGACAAACAAATGACTAGAGTAAATGCACGACAGTAGCATTGCAGGTTTACAAAACAGGATGATAGAAACTTGACAATGGTTGCAATACCTAGCCTATAGAATTTTTAACATAGATGCAACTTCTCCCCTGGGAATTTTAGCATCACAGGCCAATAGAAGATAAATTGCTTTGGACTTCCACACTTGACACAGTTTGAAAAATCAGGACTTTATTTTGACAACTTCTCTATTAGAAGGTGTTTAATAGACTCTTTGAGGTTTGTTTGTGCAAAGAATGGAAAATCACTGTACTAGGTGTGTTAAGACCAGGAGACCATTAATTTCCACCAGTAAAATACACATCTTTGGAAAAATTCTCTGTCCAAGAAAAAGTTATTTAAGTAATAGTTTAGATACAAGGCATGTATGACCAGTTGATTCACTGATAACAGAAATTAAACCTGATGATAGGTTTGCAGACAAAACCTTAATTGAGAAAGGACAGAAAACAGAAAAGAGGTTTCAGTTTGAGGGGAAGAATAGCTGAAGGGGACCCAGGTCTGCTGGAAAAGATCAGACTGACCCCTTAATGGAAGAAAGGAACTAGCTTTTATGGCTGTTCTGGGGTGGGCTAGGGGCTAGTAACTTCTACCTGGCCCCTGGGTCCCATGTTCCAGGGCTTTCCTCCCATGGAAAAGATGGCTCAGTGCTCATGTTCTTGTCCTTGGCTGAGGAGAACACCTGGGCCTTGCAGTACAGAGTTGGAAATACCAGGAGGGCATATACCAGGGAGGACAGGGAAAAAGAGTTATCTACACACTTAGTGGTAGGAGTTAATGGGTTAAACCTGAGAAGCTGAGTCTCCTGTCCCATGATGGCACCTGTCCTATCTCAGTTTTGAGAGGAGCAAGTGAAAATTAGTGGGGGAAAATTCAACTCAAGAATGAAAAATGCTAAGTTTCATAATTTTGAAATGTTTCTGAGTGCTTACTCATAGTCATATTTCCAAGGGTTTAGACTAGACTAAGTAACATTAAGAAGCAGTATCATAAGAGAAAGACATGCTAACAACTTCCTAATCCAATTCCAAGAGGCACCTGAATAATAGTAGAACTTAAAAATAAAATCCCTCCCTGGATTCATGGGGAGACAGAAAGTGCTGGTAGAAAACATTTTCATGTTAAAGTACCACTCGCAGTTTTCTTGTTGCTATCAGCATGCTTAATCTTTCTAATCTTGCAAGATAGGTGTTACCATTTTTCAGAATAGGAAACAGAAGTCAAGAGAGATTATGGAATTTACTTAAATCACACAATTCTAACTCATGACTTCAGCTTGGCTACCTTTGACTTTCCCTCCATGTCTCTCTGGGAATTCAGTAGACTGTGGGTACCCCAGAAAGAACTACTTTCTTTAATAAAAATGACCTCCCTGGGGGCCTATGTGTATTTTTTATGCTCACATTTCCATTTGAATTCTATGTCAGGCCTATTGGGGTTAAAATGTGGTGTGTTTTAATCTTTAAACACTGCAAAGAAATATTTGATAGTTTTACAGTCTGCTACTTCTTTAGAAATTGTTTCAGCTAAGAATCATAATGTTCTTGAATGACTTAACCGTTCCTATCTATGTCTGCCCTAAATAAATCAGATCAGGAAGTTGTTCTGACCTTTTGCTAGCACACAGGCAGGACCCTCAGGGATAATACTAGCCTGGAATATCTCCCCAGAACCAAGAAATACTGGAGGAATGTACAGCTCAAACAGTGGAATACAAACATGTCTACTTTCCCCCCTCACCTCCACCTCTACAATACCCTCTGCTTTCTTTTTTTTGTAAGACTTTCCATAAAGCATATGGAAAGGTGGTTATAGGGGACTGATGATGTGGATTCTGTGGGATAAGTATGAAAAGACTTTTTCTAAAAATTTTATCTGAGGGTTCTGATTTTGAGTTAGTGATATGAATGATGTTCTATACTAAGGAAGGCCACTTTGTGGCTTTTTAGAAATGACTTTGCCTTCCTATTGTATCAATATCCACCTTCAATTAGAATGCATTGGTATGTTTAAAGATTGAAGGTCTCTGTGGTAGGGGAAATGAATTTTTTAAAAATTTTATTTTAAAGAGGAAAAAGAAAAAAAGAAAAATCAAGAAGCAAGCAAACCTAAAAATGACAACAAAAGCAAAACAACAGCAACAACAAAATAATAGCTATACAGTTTTCAAAACAGGATGATAAGAATTTAACAATGGTTGTTATACTGCTTATTGTCATCTTCAAAATAGTTGCCCAGGTTACCAAATACAGGAATAAAACAAAACATTAAAATGGAGCAAAATGTTGGATTTCAAAAACAAGACAGAAGGAAATCCCCCACAGGTGCCACAATGCTCACTGCCATCCTCCAAACAGATGCCCAGACCACCAGCCCCAGGCCTTCAAAGTCAATCAAACACCACAAGCATTGAGCTAGTCGCTCACCTCAGGTGCTGTTATCTCACCCTGAGGTCTCTGAATCGGTCGGTTGCTTACTGGGGGTGGAGTGGATATGCTCTTCTGGATTCTACTAGGAAGGTGTGCTTTGTCTTATTGTTGAGTCTTTTCCTGATCCCTATGGCAGAGCCTGGCTCACGGAGGAATGAATGTTAAGGTTTGAAGTTTTCATGAGAAAAGTAGTCACCCACATATGAAACCCAGAGACTCTGAAATTGCCTGGAAGCCCAGGCCTCTGAGATCTGACAAGCAGCTACATCTGCTGACCTGGGGTGTATTACAGGGCACCAGAATGATGGACCCAGAGCAGTGGTTCTCAGGACGGCCTGGAAAAGATGTGTGGAAGTTACAAGATGACTCTTCTTAATGACTCATGATCATTCCTCTTCCCATACTAATTTCTAGTATTGCACCCCACACCTGAGGCCAGTATCTGGAGTACTGTGAGGGGCACATGGTATACCTGGGTACCTGTACTCCCTTTCCATCATAATAAATCTAAATCTGAGATGAGGAGTAGAGTTAAGGAAGGTGATTAGGACTGTGTAAGTTAAATAAGATCTTTGGGGGTTCTGGAAAGCTTTCTGCCCTAGAACCTCTGGAACCCTGAGTTAGTTTTTATAGAGCTTCATTCATTAATTTGTTCCATGTTTTTCTGAGTGAATTCCACCTGCTAGGTGCCGAGCACATAATGGCACATGGGACAGACATCATCTATGTCCTCACAGTGTTATAATCCAGTGGGGAGAACTGACACCAAGAATGAACAAATGGAAAGTGTAAGTCGTGAGAATTTGATGACAGATATTGCAGAAATAAATGGTGATATCTGTACTGAAAACTGAAGGAGAAAGGGTCAGTTTTGACAGGCGTGGGAGAGGGGAAGGAAATGAGAGGGAGAGAGCTTTGGGCAGCAGGTGCAGTCCAACCAGAAGTTCAACAGCTGACAAGACATTGGCAAATTTAAGGAACTGAAAGATGACCATGGGCTTAGCAAATGAGAGCCACATGAAGGGAGAGGTCCACATGGCTACTGCTGTGGCTTATTCTTTACCCCTTCAAGTGTACAGTGTTGCTTTGATCAGATGCCAGGTGGAATTAGCCAGACCTTCATTGATCAGGGACAT
>RJWM01007085.1:60170-79563 GCA_004363535.1 Dasyprocta punctata | reverse complement strand
TATATCATTGTAGATTCACATGCAGTCATAACAAATAATATAGGGAAGTCTCAGTCGTACATTTTATGCCATTGTCCCCAGTCATACCATTTTGTAAGTGACTGTACAAAATCATGGTCTGGATATTCACATTGACACAATTCATTGGTTTTAGTACTAGTTCCTCAGTTTTCCTTATAGTTGCTTGTGTCACTGTGTATTTTGTTATGTTTTTTGCCAAATGCAAATGTTCACATATTGATCACTACAGTTAAGTTAAAAATACATCATTTTCATTTCCTAAGTTTTAAAACATTAATTGGCCTTCTGTTTTCCATAATTGACCAGCTGTTGTGAGTTAAAGGCCCATGTGAACTCCATAGCAAATGTCTTAAACAAACCAAAATAATTCCTTTTTCTTACAATAATTTTACCTAAATTTAGACCTGCAATGTTTTTATATCAAATTACTACGCTTCTAGCACCACTTTTATAAAATGCCCTCTGTTTTGTGAAGCATTCAAAAGTATAATATGTTGATCTTCAGACTCCATCCCTTTTCTACTTTTATATGGACATTTGCTTTCTTTTGTCTCCATTGTTGTAGTTCTATTGTTTGGGTTTTATTTTTATGAAATGTATCACTTTATTATTTACTTTTTTTTGACAGGTCTTGCTATATAGTTCAGACTGGACTTGAAGTTACTATTTAGCCCAATCTGTCTTCAAAGTCATGTGTTCCTCCTGTCTCAACCTCCTGAATGCTGGAATTATAGGTGGGAGCCACCATGCCTGGCCCTACCTGTTGATTTCTATAGAACACTGTGGTTGCCATGATACTTCACAGTGCAACATTGCTCTAACCCCTTTAACTCTTTCCATGATCCCCTTCAAACTCACCCACTTGTGAAGCTTACACATCTCTTCCACTGTGAAGTACTATTGTCATATAGGTCAGTTTAGATTCTTGAGGAATGGTGTTAGTCAATCTAGATTTTTAGGGTTAGAAGATATTCTGTTGAATCTTTCCATTTCTTCTGTCACAGATGCTAACGTTATGCATACTTTTAGTTTCCGATGTCTTTAGCCTATCTGCATGTGTTCCTGCTTTAAGAGGATAACATGCCACCTTTCTTTATTAGAGACACCATTAATGGACTTCAGCTGTGTTATCTAGGTGGCATTGATAATTAATGAGATTAAAAACCCATGGTATCATCATTTCATTATCTTTTGAAATGTCATGTTTTATTATTTCATATTAAGTAGAAGAAATAGTAATATAAGAAAATAATTTGAGGGATATACATAAGTAGTATATATATATTTTAGTACATATATGAGAAAAATATATTTTTGGATGTATTGAGGAACATATATTCAATAAAAATATTCATAAAGTACATTTTTGATGACTTGTTTGAGAATGGAATTTTGCTACATTGCCCAGACTGGTCTCACAGTTGTGAGTCAAGTAATCATATTGTATTGGCCTCTTTAGTACAGCATTTCGAATATTTTGAAAATATTTCTGAACAAAAAGTATTCAGAGCATTAGTACTTGCATTTAGTGAGTATTTAGTATATTTCAGGTATATTTTCTGGTCATATATTTGTTTTGTTTTAAACTATCTACCTTCTAATTTTTGGTAAATCAAAAAAGGTCATATAAACAAAAGTAAGTAATTTCCATTTGCTTTCCTAGTCATGGAAAACAACTGATATTAGATTTTTATCTCACTGCAATCAGGAAGGTGTGCAAAGCATATGAGATATTTTTAGGCATTAGACATGTATTCCTAAATGGTGATCTAAGATAGAACAGAGGTACATATATGATGATGGTTATATTCATCCTGACATTTTGTACACTGTCTATGGCATCACCTGGAGAAGGTAAATGGAGACAAAGTACAGCACAGCATATTTACTGAGTTGAGAAGGTGTGAATTAGATTTTGCATTGCTGAAGTATCTTAAATTTATGGAGAAAGATGTTGAAGCAACAGAGAATAAAACCTCCAGAAATCCATGTAGAAGACAGCTTGTATCTTTGTCTGCAAACAGAGTTGTGTATATCTGTGAAACTTGAGAAAGAAGAAATACCTGAAAACTCTGAAATTCATTAATTAATTTTCATAGCCTACATAGGACTGGAGTTGCTTGTGTTACCATCAACCAGTAGGGAGAGCACCAGGAGCATTTGTATCATTCAGGTAGATCTACAAGATTCATGTCTGAGCACTATGGCTAACCTAGTCCTGGAATAAAGTTCTAGAGCATAGTTGATATTTTCCAATACAGGTTAAAATTTAGCCTTGAAAAACATTAAGGTGATCTCCAGTAGATTAACTGACTCCTATAACAAACTTCAAATCTCTCTACTTTTTATTTATTTTTTATTTTAAAGTGAATAAAGCCAAGCAAAATAGAAGAGAGTAGAGTCAATGAAAACAAAACAGTGAACGTGATACAGGACTTCAAAACAGGATAACAGGAAATCAACAATGCCTACCATAATGGATCTCGTTACCTTTGAAATACCTGCTCATATCACCAGACATAATAAAATCAAACAAACAGACAAACAAAACAGAAAAATGAAAATGTTACAGGGCTTATAAATAAGATAAATTCACAATGGTTACCACCTTGCGTTTTTAGACATTTTCTCCTCTTTCACTTTCACAATGTCTATTATACATTTTGGATCACACTAACTTCAGTTTTTTGTACTAGGGAGACAACCCGATATTCACACATGTGAGTGCAAACCATTTCACCCATGAGCATGATCTCAAGTTGTATCCATTTATCTGCAAGAGACTCATGATCATCCTTTCCTACAGGTGAGTAGCTTTCCACTGTATAAAAATGCCATATATTTCTTATCCATTCTGCGGTTGATGAGCACGCTACCCATGCTTTTTTCTGGTTCCCTGTTGCATGGGGCATTCTTTTCTCTCCTTTCACTTTCAGTCTATGAGTTTCCTTTCAAGTTAAATATTTCTTGTAAAGTTCATATTGATAAATCTTGTTTCTTGATTCTCTCTGCCTGTTTTTCTTTTTATTGGTGAATTGTGGCTATCTGCCTTAATGGTTATGGCCAACATGCAGGGGGTCCTCTCTGCCCTGCTATTTTCCCTTTGTTGGCTCCCTACCTTTCACCTCTGTTCAATTGCCTACCCCACTCAGTGATCCTCCTCTGCCACAGTGCCTGGAACCATGGTCACTTTTGTCTGTCTCTAGAATGTTCTTCAGTATTCTTTGTAAGGTTAGTTTGGTGGTCATGAATAACTACAGTTGTTATTTTCCATCTAAGTATCGTGTTTCTCTATTAATTTTGAAAGATAGTTTTGCGGGGTACATCAATCTGAATTGGAAGTCGTTTCCTTTCAGAACTTGAAATACTTCACTCCAAGCTCTTCTTGACTTGATGGTTTGTGCTGAAAAGTCTGTCATGATACTGATGTGTTTTCTCTATCAGTTTCTTTACTCTAACAGCTTTTTATAGTCTGTTCTTATGCTGAATTTCTGGAATCTTGATTATATTTTGCTTATGACTAGTTGGAGTTCTATGTGCCTCAATTATCTGTATGTCAGGTCCTTTTCTCATGCTTGGAAGGTTTTCTGCTATTTCTTCTGTAAATAGTCTTTTTATGTCATCCGTGTTGACCCCTGCTTTTTTGCTGACACCTATCACCTAAATTATTTTTCATTGCATCATCTTGCAACAGTTACATTGTTATTTCCTGATTCCTTCTTATTTTTAAAAGATCTTTTCTTTCACAGTCACTAGTTGCAATTCTCATTCAAAATTTGAGAGTCTAACTTCAGTTTCTTTAAGTGGCTTTTCCAGCTTTCAATAGACTTTTAATTTCCTGAATATCTCTTTCAGTCTGTTTCATACATTCCAATTCTTCCCTGTATTGCTCATTCAAGGTTTTCCTCATTTTCCTATGCTCCTGTTTTTTTTAACCCATGTCTTTTTTAGATACACTAAGCAATCCTTTTTTTATGTTTGTGATTTCTTCTTTTACCTGAGATATTATTTCTGATCTGATTTCTTTTACAGCCTCATGAAATAGTCTCTTTACTTCAGTTGCCATCCTCTCAGGAATTTCAGGTGTGATACTCCCATTTTCTTCCATGTCCATGTTTCCTGGATTTGTTCTGTGTGGGCTGGAGGGCTGAGACTGCCTATTGCGTTTTCATCTTGACATTTTCCTTGTTTCCTCTGGATTAGCTGGTTGTGGGATCCCATGCACTTCCTGTGTTAGCTACCCTTCCACAGTGTAGGAGAATGGGTCAGGCACTGAGATTTCTCCTAAGTTCCCAGGGAGGAAGTGTGGCATGGGTAGACAAGTGCAGCTTCTCCGAGGCATGTCTGACTGGTTCTTCCAGGCCACACTGGCTTCAGGGCACTAATGGTGGCATCTGGCTCATAGGGGCAAAGTGGGCTGATTTTTCTTCCAGTCCATGCTGGCTACCCATGGAAGGGTCCCAATGGCAGCTGTTGTGTGTGTGGGGTGTGGGACTGGTTGCTTCCTCTCTCACCCTCCACTGGTTATGGTCTCCAATCAGTTTCAACACTTCACTTGCTAGCTCATGTTTTTGCTGTTTTTCTGCATCCCTAGCCCTGCCTCTCCATCATATGTGATCCAGTCAGGGCTCTGCAGTGTTTCCGACTTTCCTGATGGTCTCGAGTCCCAGAGTACCACAAATGGTGGGAGCAATCACCCATCTTGGACCCTTCCTCCAGTTATAGCAGATCCCAATCAATGGCAGGGGGGAGGAGCCCATCTCAGACCTCTGCCTGCCAATCACAACAGCTCCTGATCAATCAACTTCAAATCTTTCTAAAGAAATGAAAAGTAATTAAGAAGCACACAATGTGTAGAATTTTATCAAAAGTTACTAGACATTCAGATAAGTAGGAAAATATGTCCCAAAACCAGGAGAAAAATACCCCCCATAAAAAACAGTCTGAGCCATAAGGATTTGATAACAGCTGTTACAGATTTTCTAAAATATTTAAAACTAAGTATAAACACCATACAAACAACTAAAAGATGAAAAAAATGAGTGAAATAGTAATTCTATGAATAAAAAATGTAATACAAAAAATGAAATACTTACTGAATGGGCTTAATAGCAAACACTGGTAGAATAACAGAAACTATTAAAGCTAAAGCACTCAAGCCAGGCATGGTGGTGCACGACTTTAATCCCAGTACTTGGGAAGCTGAGGTAGGAGAAGCGTTGTGAGTTTGAGGCCAGTTTGGGCTACAACCTGAGCACAAGGCCGACCTGAGCTACATAGTGCGACCCTGCCTCAAAAAACGAGGGCCAGGAGTTTGGCTCAGTGGCTTAAGCACCTGTCTGACAGACACAAGGTTGTGAGTTCAATCCCTGGTGCCATAAAAATAAAAAGCTAAAGCACTCAGAAAAACAATAAAAAGATAAATAATTCATGGAATACCCAATTAACAAATGTTAATTAGAGTTCCAGAAAAATGGGTAGAAATAGAAGCAATGAGTAAATATTTTACAGTTAATATTGTCAGGTAGAGATACAGATCACAGAAATGTTTTTATAAGGAAAGGTAATAAATTCAGTATTGATCTGTTTTTTGTGATCATCTCTGCTCTAAAAATTCTCCAATTTGTATCTTACTTTTTCTCCCATATGGTCTGAAGTTCCAACTTGAACCTTTATTCTGATCTATGTATTTTAAATATTTTGCTAGCACTTTGTAGTCTTGTCTGAAATTCAATTCCCCATTCTTTCATTCAAAAAAGAATTTCTTTTTGTTATCTTATTCTTGATTATCTGAGTTTTAGTTAACAATGAAATTTGATTTGTACTTTTCCATCCATCTCTCTTGTAGCACTGGAACATCAATCTATGGTAATTATTCTGTTACCATGTCTCCTATATCGTTCCATTTGTATTTACCGCTATGGAAAGTCTTCTAGCTCACCTCCATGGCTAACCACTTCTCTGTTTTAGTCTATTCTGTCACCCAAATCTACATAAAGCACCATGTTATTAAGATAGATAATTTTTTTGGCTGCCATTCTCCCACACCTAGGTGAGTTCATCAGTTGAGGGGAGGATTGGTTGCCCTTTCCCTGAACCTGAAAGACCTCAGCAGCCAATGGGGATTGTCAGCCACCCTTGTCCCACACCCAGATGATCTCAACAGCCAAGGGAAGTCTTGGCTGCCCCTCCCCTGCACCTCAGCAGCTGACAGGATTATCAGCTGCCCTTCCCCAAACCTCAGTGACTTTGGCAGCCCAGGGGAGCATGGCTACCATGCCCCTGCACCTGAAATACTTCAGCAACCCACAGGATCATTAGCCATCCTTTTCCTGCACCCAGACAACCTCAGCAGGTGAGGGGAGCCTCAGTTGCTCTTCCCCTGCACATCAGCAGGTAAAGAGATCAACAGCCACCCTTCCCTGTCACCCAGACAACTTCAGCAGTGAGGGGAGCCTCAGCTGCCCTTCTCCTACACATGAAAGACATCAGCAGCTAATGGGATTGTTGGCCACGCTTTCTGCACATCCAGAGAACTTCAGCAGCTGAGGAGAATCTCAGCTGCCCTTTTCCTGAACCTTGGCAGCCAACAGGATAGTTGTTTGCCCTTCTCCCACACCTAGAAGATTTCTGCATCTGAGGGGAGCCTCAGCTGCCCTTCCCTTACACCTGAAGGACCTCAGCAGCTGACGAGCTTGTGGACTGCCATTCTCCACACCCAAAAGACCTCAGCAGCTCACAGACCATCAGTGACCAATTTCACCACCTGCAGGATGTTGGTGGGCTGGTGGGATCCCTGGAAACCTGTATCCCTACACAGAGTACCTTGGCAGGCTGGCAACAATGTGGTGAGTTTCTCCCTCAAGTAGAGGACCTTAGTGGCTCAACAGGAGCCTCAGCAAAACTTCCCTCCAACTGTAGGACCTTGCTGAGCTGGCAAGAGTGTGGGTCAGTCCCATTTCCATACAGAGAACCCCAGGTGGGTTGGTGAGAGTGCAAATGAGGCTTCCCTCCACCTGGAGGAACTGAAAATGTCTTAAGAGACACCCAGCAATACAGTAGAGTCCCGAGTGGGGTGCACACTATAGACAAGTGGAACTGGCAACCTGGAACAGCCTGAAATCACAGTAACAATAAGAGCTAAGGGTGGACTTACATCAAAATGCTCCTAGCCTAGCCAACCTAGGAAGAAGGTAGGACTCACCCCACAAGACCCTGCAGGAGGAATTCAGGTGACTGGCCCCTCCCCTACACTGTAGGACCTAGCAATTAGGTGAAAGTCAGTCACACAGTAGGACTCTAAGATACACACGACAGACAGTTGAGACTAGCAGGATTGAAAAAACTGAAACATTAACCCAGGAGTTTAAAATGATAAAATGAAAAAGCAAAATGCTATCTCAAACACCCAGTCCATCAGGAACAAGTATAGTATACATTGAAATACAGGACACTGGAAGTCACATGCTTGAAATTTCTGAGCAGATTGCAAGTGAAATAAATAAATTCGTGAAGCTATAGAGGAAATCAGATTAGAAATAATCTCTCAGTTAAAGAGAGAAATGACAACCTTAATAAAGGAGCTGCTCAGCATAGCTAGGGAAGACATAGATAAAGCAGTACAGGAGCACGGGATAATGACGGAAACCGTAATTGAACATTATAGGAAAGAAATAGAATGCATGAAATAAATTCAACAAGATACCCAACAAATTAAAAATTCAATTGAAAGCTGGTGAAACTGCTTGAATGAAACTGAAGATAGACTTTCAGACCTTGAAAACAGGATCGCAGCTAGTGATCACAAAAGGAAAGAACTTTTAAAAATAACAAGAGATCATGTAATAACAATTCAACAGCTTCAAGATGATGCAGAGAAAAACAATACAAGCTGATAGGTGTCAATGGAAATGCAGGAGTCAATGCAAATAACATAGAAAAACTATTTGCAGAATTAATAGCAGAAAAATTCCCAAGTAGGGGAAAAGAAACGGATATACAGATAATTGAGACACATAGAAGTTCAAAGTCATAACCAAAATAAATCTGCACTGAGACATATAATAATGAAGATCCCAGACGTACAGCATAAAAACAGAATACTAAATCTATTAGACAAAAGACACAACTCATCTTTAAAGGAAAGTCTATTGGAATCATGGCAGACTTCTTAACATAAACCCTCAAGTAAGACGACTTCAGAGTGAGGGATTTTAAGCTGTGAAAGAAAACAACTTTCAGTCCAGATTGATGTATCCTGCAAAACTTTCTTTGAAAATTAATGGAGACATAAAATACTTCCATGATAAAGAACAAGTGAATAAATTCATGTCCACCAAACCAACTCTAGAAAAAGTACTAAAAGTTATACTAGTGAGAGACAAAAATGAGTACAATTCCCTGAACAACAACAGAAAGAAACCACCAGGCACAGGAAGCAATTAAACAAGGGAGAACACAAGGAAACCTACAAGAGGAAAATAACATGACAAAGTTAAGCCAGTATGTATCAGTTATAACCATCAATGTAAATGGCCTCAGTGCACCAATTAAAAGAAATAGGTTGCCAGAATGGATCAAGAAACAGGATCCAACAATATGCTGAATACAAGAAACACATCTGACTCGAAAGAAAACTCATAGACTGAAAGTCAAAGAATGGAAACAATATTTCACATGACAGGAACCCAGAGAAAGAGCAGTGGTAGCTATTTTGCTTGCAGACATTGTGAACTTCAAAACCAAAAATGATCAAAAGAGATAAAGAAGGTCACCAAATACTTGTTAGGAGAAAAATTCAAGAGGAAGAGATAACAATTATATTATATATGCACCAAATATAGGAGCATCCCACTATATAAGACAAATAATAATACATATGAAAAACCAAATATGCAATAACATAATTGTTACAGGGGACCTTAATACCCCATTGTCACAAAGAGATAGATCAACTGGACAAAAACTCAGTAAAGAAATAACAGAACTGAACCAAACCTGAAACAAATGGACTTACTAGATGTTAACAGTGTTCCAGCCAGCAAGATCAGAATGCACATTCTTCTCAGCTGCACATGGGACATTCTCTAAAATAGACCATATATTAGCCCATAGAGCATGCTTAAGTAAGTGCAAAGGGATTAATTATCCCATGCATATTATTTGACCATAGTGCACGGAAATTGGAAATTAATGTCAAAAGAAACTGAAAAACCTGCATAAACACATGCAAGTTAAATACCCTCCTGAACAACCAATGGGTTACAGATGAAATTAAAGAAGAAATTAAATAATATCTACAATGAAAATTCATATACAACATAATGAAATCTGTGGGACACAATGAAAACAGTCCTAAGAAGGGACTCTATAGCAACTAATTATCACATCAGGAAAACAGAATGAGCACAAATAAACAACCTAATGCAAACTTCTAGAAAAAGAAGAGCAAGTGAACCCCAAAGGTCATACAAATGAGGAAATTTTAAAGATCAGAGCAGAGAAGTTTGTTCCTAAGAAAATTTCTGTTTGTAGAACATGTTCAATACTTTGTTATCATGAAAATATTGTTAATAAAGAGTTCTAAATTGAAAAATTTATATGGAGATCATTGCAGTTTCACAAGAAGTTGTAACAAATAATATAGAGAGGCCTCAGTTATTCTTTTTATGCCATTGCTCCCAGTAGTACCATTTTGCAAACAATTGTACAATATCACAGTCTGGATACTTGCATTGACACAAATCCATTTGTTTTATTCCTGGTTGCTCAGTTTTCCTGGTAGTTGTTTTGTGTCACTGTGTATTTTTTTATATTTTTTTTATCAAATGCAAATGTTCACATATTGGTCACCTCAGTTAAGTTAAAAATGCATCATTTTCATTTCCTAAGTTTTAAAACAATTATTTAGTTTTCTGTTCTCCAAAATTTACCAGTCATTGTGAGTTAATGGCCAGCCTGAACTGCATAGTGAAAACTTTTCTTTAACAAAATAATTCTTTTTTGTTACAATAATTTTACCTATGATTTCACTTTGAGGAAGCAAACCAGAAGTCACAAAGCAGCAAGCCCTCCCTGTGAATTGGTGCCATGTGTGGGCCACTAGAGGGAGAGCTAGTTGCCAGCCTTTTTCCATGAGTCTGTGGGAGAAGAGAACAAGAAGTTACCAAGAAGCAAGTACTCCCTGTGAATCAGTGCCATGTGCAGGTTGCTGTGGGGAGAACCAAATGCCAGCACCTTCTGGTATGTGGGCTGTGAAACATGAAGAGCCAACCATCCCCCTCCCAATGCTGTAAGCAACCAGCTCATCTGGAGAAACACAGGCTGCAAAGATGGCTATCGAGGTGGAATACAATTTAATGCTCATAGTGTTTAGTGTTTTACTGACTTTGCAGGTCTAAAACTAATGGTCTGGTCATCTATTCAGAGGATGGCAGTACACATTGTAGCATCTATGGGGGATCTCCTTCTGAGGTTGTTGGCCATTGTTGATTCCCTATTGTCTTGTTTTTATGGTCCTTGTTTTCATTGTTTTGTTGGGTTGGGTTTTATTCTGTTTTGTTTTGTTTCATTTTGTTGTATCCAATGGCATGGCAGCTCTTTCAAAGATAAGATATTTTATGGTGGCCATTTTGGATTTACTGTTATCTCATTTTGAAGTCCTTTATTGCATTCATTGTTTTGTTTTTGTTGGTTATATTCTGTTCTGTTTCATTTGATTTTTACTATGTCTGAAGGTATCTGCAGCTATTTTGAAGACAGCAGGAGGCATTATGGTAACCATTGTTGATTTCATATTATTTTGAAGTCCTGTGTCACTTACACTGGTTTGCTTTGATTAGCTTTGATCTGCTTTGTTTTGCTTGGTTTTATTCTCTTTAAAATAAAAATAAAAATGAAAAACA
The DNA here is from genome assembly GCA_004363535.1 of Dasyprocta punctata. NCBI lineage: Eukaryota > Metazoa > Chordata > Mammalia > Rodentia > Dasyproctidae > Dasyprocta > Dasyprocta punctata. The sequence goes on along the minus strand of RJWM01007085.1, from coordinate 68,638 downwards.
TTTAAAAGTATTTTTGAATTATTAATATAACTGTTCTTTATTAATTAGTATTTTTTCTGAATTTTAAGTTCTCTTTTAAGAAAAAAGACCTTCAGTTTTGAGTTTCTCAGAAAGCCTAAATATTTTAAAGCAGTTTCTTCACTTAGTTACTTCCAGTGGCAGCACTGGAAAGAAAAAGAAAAGGGAAGGTTTATTTCTGCAGTCCCCCTTGAGTTTGACAGGCAGAAATCTGGTGTCTTTGTATTCAGTATCAATGTTCTAAATTAGTTGCAGTAAGCCCAGTTACGTGTAACTCATATCACTTGACTTTTGGTGACAATAAAAGTCTACTTACTCAAACATCTATAAATTACTTCAGCTAGTTGGAAAGACACCTGCAATTACAGGTTTGCAATATAGATTTTTATTGCTTTATATTTACACAGAAGTCTGTTCCATTCATCCAGGGGTTTCTGTTTGTTCTTCTTCTTTTGCTTTTCCAGTGCTGGGTGTGGAATCCAGGGCCTCACATACGCTAGGTGAGCACTCTACCACTGAGTTAACACTTAGCCCAGTCAGATTTGAGGAGTATCTAGAAAACACCTATTTTGACTGAAAACTGGTGATCAACTTGTAATACCATCTGAACTGAATCAGTGTGGTGCTGAGTGTGGGTGGCCCACCTGAGGATTGTTGCCATCATAAAAGGGAAACCATAGAAGTTGTTGTGTGGGTGTTGGTTGTCCTGTTGCCATTGGTTCTCATGGAGATTTTTGAGCTTTTTTCCTGATATGAACTTGGCTATTCTCATTGTCAGAGGAGTTGGGGACTTTGTTGTCACTAAGAATGGCTGTGGTTCACTTTGGGGGAGCTCTAGTCCTTACTTTGAGCCTTTCTTCCTGGCTCTGGAGGGGACCATGGTGGTCAATTTGTAACACCAGCTGAACTGAATCAGCATGGCGCTGAGTGTAGATGGCCCATCTGAGGATTATTGCAAAATAAAGAAATGTTATTGTTTGGCATTATTGGTTCCCCTGCTGCTATTGGTTCTCCTGGAGGAGCTTGTTACCATGAGCTATTTAATCTCCTGTTGTGCTATTTAATCTCCTGGAGTAGTTTGTCATGCTGGCATTCTGACATGAGCTCAGTGATTCTCATTGTCAGAGGAGCTCAGGATCTCGTTGTCACTGCGGATGGCTGTGGCACTTTTCAGAGGAGACGTGGTCCTTACTTTAAGCATTGCTTCCTGGCTCAGGTGCTGAAACCTCAGCCTGCTGGCACAGATCCTTCTTCTCGTTCTCATGGACTTTCTAGCTTCCACCGCTGACCTTTGGACTTTCCCAGTGCAGACTGTGAAACAAACTTGCATGAGTCATTGTCATGGGCTCTAGGCCTCCAGTTGGATTCATGGCGGGCATTGTCATAGGCTCTAGGTCTTCAGATGGACTCATGCAAGACGTTGCCATGGAATCCAGGCCCTCAGCTGCATTCTTTGGGTCTTAGTGTGTGGACAGATTTCCTGCACCCTTTCTTTTTATATTTGACTCTTTGGGTGATTATTATAAAAGAATGCTATAAATTATGTGTCCTGTATGAAATCATTTTCCTTGCAAACCTTGACTACAACAACACCCAACATCTGCTGAATAATGAATGTGTTAGCATACAACAAAGTCAGAAAATTTACAGTTTTACTTTGTGAAGCTTTTAATGTATTTGAGATTTAGGGACAATAATCTTGAAATAATAAATGAATTATATGGTGGTGTTAGACAAAGTCTAGTAAGTGGAAATATTAGTGAATATAAGAGCAAGAGAATGACTTAGTTCATAGTTATTCTCAGTAGTCCCTTAGAATAATTATTTATTTCTCACTATAAATTTTTTCTACATTTTATTTTTTTGTGACAGGGTCTTGCTACGTACTTAAGGTTGGCCATGAACTCACTGTGTAGCACAGACTGGCCTCAAACTTGCAGAGATCCTCCTGCCTCAGCCTCCTGAGGGCTGGGATTATAGGCACGTGCCAACGCATCCAGCTTCAAAATTCTCTCTACTTTGGCCTCTGTGATATTTTAGAAATTCAATTAATATATGCTAAATGAATATTAACTGAAGTGTCATTAACCTAAACAAGTATTAGCACAAGGATATTGTCTTCATTGGGTTAAGTGACTTATTGAGGTTTACTCTGGAATCCAAAAATACAGGTAGGGTTAATTGTAGGCTTGTTTGCCTCAAATTCTTGCTATCAGTTATTAAATTTTTTCAACAGTTCATTTGGTCAGTTTTCTTTCCTTGTTACTTGGTTGTTGGCTTTTGAATGACTCAGTTCATGCCGTTGATTATTCTGGTGATTATTTTGTTTTAAACACTTGTCCTTGAAGGTGTATCCTTACTTTTGTGTGATCACTGTTAGTCAGATGATCCCCCAGTTAGTATCTGATTCTTTTCACCCAAGCTCTGATATCCAGTTTTCTAATTTCTGAGTTTTGTTAATTGAAGCCCTTGCTAACATTGTAATGTTTTGTTTAAAATCTAGCTATCTGCCATTTAATCTAATTTTTCCATTGTCTCATCCTATTTCTGTTTCCCTTCTTGGATACTTAAATTTGAATTGTGCCATGTTATTCTGTTGTTCCCTCTCAATCCAAAGAGCATTCTAAATCCTGCTTTGCATTTCACCATTACATTGTAACATGTAGCATTATTCATCTTTTTCTTTTTTTACTCCTTGTATAGACCTTTGAATGAATCTCCTTGTTTCCTTTTTTCTGTTTCTACCCATTACAACACTACTTTCATCAAGAATAGTTATTTTTACTGCTCTAATAAGTGACAAATGAATTGTATTTATTTATTCATTTATTTTTATTTTGAAGAGAATAAAACCAAGTGAAATAAAACAGAATAGAGTCAATCAGCACAAAACAATGAATGTGATACAGGACTTCAAAATGAGATAAAAGGAAATCAATAATGGCTACCATAATGCTTCTTGTTATCTTCAAAATAACTGCCTGCACCATCAGACATAATAAAATCAAGCAAAACAGAACAGAATAAAACCGATCAAAACAAAACAATTTCCTATTATCTTGTTTTGAATTGTATTTATCGAATAAAATTTAAAAAGAAGTATAAATAAAATTATATTTTTATTTGGATATAATTAAATATAAATATTATTTTATTCATATATACCATTTCCCTTATACTCATATATTCTTCATGTATGCTTATGGTTTTCTGTATAATTTTTTCAACTAAATAGGTTCGTAAGTTGAAAAGCACTGGTACTATTTTCATTTTCTACTTCAAATGCATTATTTTTTCATGTTATTCTCTGATGTGATCAATTAAACTTCTTTGAATCATTATAAACTGACGTATTTGAACATTTTGTATGAGTTTCAGTGAATTGTAATGTTATATTTTTCTATTATGGCCACTGGAACTTCTCTCACTTGTCTCTGCATAATTTTTGACCCAGTGCTAACAGTCACTAATTCTTCCTTGCTATCTGATGTGACAAGATGTTGCACGCTCATCTCATGCATTTTATTCTTCAGACCTGCAATTGACTATTTTCTCCCATAAACGGTTTTTTTTAAATTTATTTTTATTTTTATTTTTGGTAAATAAGTGCTAGCTCAGTAACACAAAGTAGAAAGTATAGTCTCAGAGCTTATGAATTCATTACTGTTTCTAGATCTTTTCAATGTTAGCATTCTCAAAGGTTCTCTCTATCTCTCTCTATCTCTCATTGTGTGTCTATCTCTGTCTCTGTCCCTATTTCTCTCTTTCTCTCTCTCTCTGTCTCTTAATCTGTCTCTCCCTCCCAAAATATGAAACTCCAGTAATTTTGTTTGGATATTATTTCATTCTGAGACAATTTTCTTGTGTGTGCTGTTTTGATCCAACATATCACTTCAATGTATTTTTTCAAACACTGGAAAGAATTCCTTGAAATATTTTTTTCAGTATTTGTTGTATTTTTTGGCCTGGATTTCTCTATTGTGGCTCATATTCTATGCCATTTAGATCTTATTGCCCAATTTCTACATTTAATTTTTCCCCATCATTCCTTATTTTATTTTGCTTTTCTTTTTCCTCTTTTTCCTTCTCTTTCTCTTAATGTGGTTGTCTTTATTTTCTGTTGGTCCTTCTTCAGTTTTAATTCATGAAATTATACATCTTTTATTTTCCCACTTCACCAAAGTCTGTATTTTAACTCATGATTTTTACAATTCTGCATCTTTATGTTCATTTATACCTTACATCATGTTCATATGTTTCAGTTTATTTTGAAATAATATTATGCTACTTAATTGTGATCATGCCTGTGACTGACTATAATTTCTGTAGGAAAATCATTCTTTTTTCTTATAGTAATTTTGCATAGGACTTCAGATTGATTCTTTTCTATTATTAATTTTTATATCAAATTACTAATTTTCTAACTCTACACTTGTAGAACACCATTTCTTTCTGTTAAGTGTTCAAAAGTTTGCTGCCTGGTGCCTTGGCTCTGTTTATTTTGTAACTTTTAGTTGCACTCATTCTCTCTTTTGTCTCTACTGTTGCTACTTGGTTGAGGTTTTTAAAATATTTTTTAGACAGGGTTTCACTATGTAGTTCAGGTTGTCCTTGAACTCACTTTGTAGCCCTTTCTAACCTTGTACTTGCAGCAATCCTCCTGCCTCAGTCTCCTGAGTGCTGGGATTACAGGCGTGTGTCACCATGCCCCACTCATTCTTTGTTGAGTTTAGATTTTATTTCTACCAGTTCATTCTTGCAAGAAGGTTTGATGGCTTGAGAGTTCACACCCAAAGCTACTGTTGCAACCCAAGATTTTAATGTGATCTCACAAAAAGCAAACTTTTAGAAAACACCTAGTAGAGTGACTAGATACTATTTATGTAGAAATATGTGGATCAAAGTTACAAATATGGGGGCTTATCCTTACAGATGAAGTTGTTGAACAAATGAGTTTTCCAAACACAAAGGAAAAATAAATGCATACGGTCTGGGAAAAGTGAAATTTGGGAGAGGACAAAGAAGATGAGGAAGAAGTAGGGCAGATAACATGGAGTGTCTCTGTGAAGTTATAGGTCCTCCAGCACATGAAACCTTGTCTTTTTGCACAAAATTAGAATAACAAAATGCTAAATGGTGTGAAAATTAAAGATTAATTGAATATCACATAATTATTCTTCTAATCAATTCCTATTAAATGAAATTAATTTTGTTTACTTTTTCAGGAGTGGAGTCTGGTTCAAAGGAAGACCAAAAAGCATCCGTGTTAACTTTCAAGCCAGGTTCCTGCTTCTTGTTGGAACTAATGCTTGTTCTTGTGTTTCTCAAGTGTGCAGTAAAAGACATGTAATTAAGGGCCATACTAGATCCATTTGATGGCTTACCAAAGCTCTGAGACATATGTAAAAACATTTTATATATGTTTAAGGGTCAGAAAATACTTATATTTAATGCATATAAACATGTACAAGCATAACTTGTGAGTGTACATTGTATGCTAATGTATACACAAAAATGTATGAATGTATACTATGTGTTAGATATGTCCTAGACGTTAATTAGAGCAAAAAATTCATTCATTGAACAAGGATTAGGATTTGGAAAGGGATTATCAAAATGAACATTGTCATAGTATTTCTTTCAGCACAGTTTCTTGCTTTTACTGAAGCTAGTTATCAGTGACACCAACTTTGCAGAAGCCATAGTTGAAATGCATAGTTAATGACAAACCTCAAATGCATTTGGTAGTCTCTGAAATGACATCAAGTTAGAGGAAGTTTTCCCACTGTTGTATCTGTTGTACCAAAAACCCTCTTAAGGTTTTTATAGAAAGGAAAAAATTTAATGAATCCCTGAGGTCTTCTTTATCTTTGGGTGCCTAAGGGAGAAGTGTAATAGTTAATTGCCTTTTTCTATTTGTAATTCATCTATAGTGGGATTAAGCTCAGGAACTGGAATTCATTAGAGTTGCTTTAAGGCAGCAAATTTTTGTGTGAGTTCACAAATGATATAGTATTGTAGCATAGTGATTATATTGATAGGTAAGCAGAGACTACTGTGTTCATTTGAATAAAAATGCAATGATTGTCACAAAAATTTGCTTTCCTTTGTTCGCATAGGTCATCCTTAAAGATAGATTTTTATATCTTTCTGCTCTTTAGAGTGCTTTATGCAAAGAAAACAGAGAGACTAGGATGATATCGGGAAATTCACGTATGATATTTTGGTTAAACAGAATGTCAGTGAAGAGCAGTGTTCATATTGATTAGTGGATGGCACAGACAGTAAAGGAAGTTTCAATTATACGGTTGACATTTTGACTGGTATACTGTAGACTCAATTTCCTTATCGTTTTTGAGTGTGTTCGTTGAGAAATTGCATACCTTTTTCTTACTGAATGGACTACAATTTCCCAAATACAGTTGAATAGAATTTACTGGAGGGAGTATACTTGACTTGTTATTTGGCCTTACAATGAAAATATTCAGTACTCTGCTATTGACCATGATATTAACTATCGGTTTTCAATAAACATTTTTTTTGTTAGTTTTAGGATGCTTTTCTCCAGTTCTTCATTGTTGAGTTCTTCATTTTTATCATGGGGAAGTACTGAGTTTTGTCAAGAGCTTTTTGTGCATCTAATGAGATGTTAAAAGGTTGGTATTAATGTTCTATCAATGTAGCATATAATGTTGATTTATTTATATATCCTTTATGTGTTAACATATTTTTATTTTTCATTTTAAACTTTTTATTAGTTCATATTTGCAGGACATAATGTTTACATGCCTTGTGTGAAGTTTGTGTAAGCACGTAACATAGCTTAATTTCTTTTTCATCCCTTTTCCTTTTCTCCCTCACCCTCACTTCATCTCTTGATTCCTTCCCTTTTGAAGATCTACCTTCCTCCTTTCTAATATTAATCTTTTATTTTGCTCTTTATTTATAATTTGCCTTTCTCATATAAGAGAAATCGTGGGATATTTTAGCTTGTGTGTCTGATGTATTTCACTTAATACTACAGTTTCAAGATGCATCCATTTTTCTGCAAAGGACTCAAGTTTGTATTTCTTTATGGCAGAGTAGTACTCCATTGTGTATACATACTGCATTTTATCTCTCCAACCAACTGAGCAGGCTATTTTCAATATTTAGCCATTATGTATTGCTTTGCTATATATTTGTGTATGCATGTATTACTATAATGGCTGGGTCAAATAGAATTTATTTTTAAAATGTTAGTTCTTGTTTTATCCTTGGAATACTTGAATCTCTTTTCTGGGTATTTCATTTTAGATCATCTGTTGAGTTTTAAGAATATTTGTATTAGACAGTAATTTTATACTTAGAGGTACAGTGTGATATTTCAACATATGTATAGAATACACAAAGATTGTATGAGGTAATTGTTCCTTCAAATATTTATTATTTTTTGTGTTTGGAACAAAGTTCTCTTTACTTGTTATTTTGAAATTTGTCAGTAATTTTTGTTGATTGTAGTTATTCTATAGCACCACAGACAATTAGCAGTTTTTAAATCAAACTTCTATTGAAATTTTAACTATACCTCCCTATTTTATTATTATTTATATTATTATATTACATTTTTTGCTATTATCATTTTACATATTGTACTTCTTTATATATTATGAATCCAGGATGAATAATTTTCCTATTGCTTTAAGCAGTCAAAGAGTTAAGATGTACTAGTAAAAATAAAAGTTAAAAAATAATGCATATATGTGAAACCACATACCCACATGCATACCATTTGCATTGTTCTGAATTTCTTTCTGCAGATCTAGGCCTTCATCTAAAATTATTTCCTTTTCTCCTCAATTTTTTTAGTGTGGTTTCTGGTTGTTTTTAAGTTTTTTTCTCCTTTATCTGTGATTTTCAGTGGTTGATTGTGAAGTGCCTATCTGTGGTATGTTTTGAAATCATTTTGCTTATGGTTTCCTGAACATTTGGACTGTGGTTCATAAAATGTAATCAATGAATCATTTTGATCTATTATTTTAAAATATTCCTTCATTGTTTGCATTTAGTTGAGTATCTGAAACTTTGATTAGACATACATTGGACTACTTAGCATTGTCAAAAGGCTTTGATTACTATGTTCTTTCTTTTACATTATTTTTCTTATTTAAATTTAATATGGGTAACTTCTGTTGATGTGTTAATGTGTCTTGCCTTCACTGATACTTTGCTTTTGGTTACTCTGCTAGCTAGTCAACTTAATGAATTCTTTTTCTTCTTCTTCTTCTTCTTCTTCTTCTTCTTCTTCTTCTTCTTTTTTTTTTTTTTTTTTTTTTTTTTTTTTTTTTTTTTTTTTTTTTTTTTTTTTTTTTTTTTTTTTTTTTTTTTTTTTTTTTTTTTTTTTTTTTTTTTTTTTTTTTTTTTTTTTTTTTTTTTTTTTTTTTTTTTTTTTTTTTTTTTTTTTTTTTTTT
>RJWM01007085.1:0-60070 GCA_004363535.1 Dasyprocta punctata | reverse complement strand
AAACTCATGACCTCATTGTTGCCAAGCAGGAGCTTGTGCCACTGAGTTAAACCATGGCCCCAAATTCTTCTTATTGATTGAAAATTCACTTGTTTACTAAACTATTATTCAATTGGAATTTCCTATTAGTCATTTTGCCCTTTTATCTAAATTTTAAAAAGACATAGTATTTTAAAGGTTTGTCTGTTAATCCCAAAATATAGTTCTTACATGAATCTGCTTCTGTTAAAAGTACTTTTCTTTAACACCTATGTGTCAAATTTTTTTACTTTGTATTTCTGTATGTTTTTGATTTTATGAAATCTTCTTTCATTGTTGAAGTGGGAGTAGTGCAATTAATTTCTGGAACAAATTTAAATACGAATAAATTATTTGATATTCAATTCCAAATCATATTAACCCTTTGTATTAATCTTTACTGACTCATAATTTCTTCCTTTATTTCCCTCTTTATTAAAGCTAAATATATTGGATATTATTTATTATTCTACAAGTGACTATCAGTTCTGAGGAGACAACGATTTTACTGTTTGGATTTCAGTGACTCTGAAGCCTCTGGAGGTAAATTGATTCAGAATTAAGATAAAGGATTTGAGTCAGATAGACTATACACAATACAGGGCTCTAACATATATCATCTCTGTGAGCAAGTGAACTCTCCTATGAGTTTAATTGTCCTGAAGAATAACCTAGGACACATTTATGTAGTGTTTTGGATCTTGCCGGGAGTCACTCTAAGGGCCCTGTATTAGCTACTGTACTGTGAGCTTCATCGTCACTGAGATACAATACTTGACACCCATACCTTAAATGAAGAGAGGTTTATTTTGCTCATGGTTTCAAGAGATACGGTTCATGGACAGTTGGTTCCAATGCAAAGACATGGTAGAAAAGCATGGAAAGCAAAGCTACACAGTTCATGAAACAGAGCAGGCGAACAACGCCAGGAGGAAGAGGCCAGGGATCAAATATAGACACAAATTCATACATCCATGACCCACTCAGAAATACCAAGAAATGTGTTTCATTAATGTCCCAGGTGGCTCCCACACCAATCAAGTTGACGCCATCATGTTTAACCACTATAGGTACACTAGTGGGTATTCAAGAAATGTAGATGATGATCACTTTTTATAATAATTTTCTTTTTAATACTACTGAATAAATGTTAGTTGAAAGAATTGTCTAAAAGTCATATCAAACAAGCAGTTCCAAGGGATAAACAAAAGTTTCCTTGAGGAAATGGTTTTGAAGGAGTCACTACCTTCAAAATAAGGTCGCTGAGACCTGTAATTGGGAATCAAGTGTTTATTCATCTGTTATCATAAGGAAAGGATCCAGTATCATCTCCTTTCTGGAAGTTGGAAGTGCCCTGGGATAAACTAACAAATGTAAGTCATGTTCTTCAGTGCAGAAGCGTTACCAGATAATTGGAGATTCTGATTCTTTCATTCAGTTTGGTAGGGGAGGGCTCTGAGCACAAAATTGTTATTTTTTATTTACCAGGTCTTTGTTCTTCCCAGAAAAATTTAGACAAGGGTTGGTGGAATGTATCGCCACAGTTCTAAATAAGAAAGGTGAGTGTCTGCTTGACCTTGGTCTGTGATGTAATATGGTGGTTACAAAAGCAAATTGTAAGAGACAGACTGCCAAAGTTATTTGGGATGAAGCTCAGGGCTTTTGTGGCTTTGGCCTAGATCCTTCATCTCAATTTTCTTCTCTATAAAATGGCACAAGGCACTTAGTACAGAGCCTCTTACAGAAATGTTAACATATATATCAGTCTAAAAATTATTACTGAATCTACAGGCACTTGAGCTAAGAGATCGTGGACAAACAAAACCTCTGTGTTAGTTAAATATATTTTAATTGAAATACACAATTAAAAATGTTATAGTAAAACACCAAGAAGGACAAAAATACAACCTGACATTTTAACTCAAAACATGGACACCCATGGTAATGTTACCTGTCAGGATAACTTAAGAGGCCTAGGTTCAGCAACTGAAGCAGAGTCCAGAGAGGAAAGGAGAGATTTACAGTGTACTGTTACAGACTGCCCTCAAAAGAGACCCCCAGCTGGTTTGTGGTGATCCTTTTAGAGCCCCAGCTCTTGCTCTGGAAGCAATGCCTTGTTTTAGTGCTTGTGTGTAACACTAGAAGTTAAAGTCATTTGGTAGTTTGCTACTACCCATAGCAAATGGGAAATGTCTCCCTTACTTTGTGGATTCCTTTTTCAAGAATAGGGGATGCATACAGATGGGTTGTTGTGATATTTCTTTGTCTTCAAATGGTCCTCTTTTCTTGATTCCACAGATGACACTCTGAAGAGGAAATGACAGCCAGGAATTCTTCTGAAACAGAGTTCATTCTTGCAGGCTTAACAGATGAGCCAAGACTTCGAATTCCCCTCTTCTTGCTGTTTGCAGGTTTCTACCTGATTACTGTACTTGGGAACTTGAGCTTGATCATCCTGATAGTGCTGAACTCTCACCTGCACACCCCCATGTACTTCTTCCTCTTCAACCTCTCCATAATAGATTTATCTTACTCCACTACCATCATCCCTAAAATGCTGATGAGTTTTATTTCAAAGAAGAACATGCTCTTGTATACAGGGTGCGTGACTCAACTCTTTTTCTTCTGCTTCTTTGTCATTTCTGAGTCCTTCATCCTTTCAGCAATGGCATATGATCGCTATGTGGCCATCTGTAAACCTTTGGTTTACATGGTCACCATGTCTCCCCAGGTGTGTTTACTTCTCTCATTAGGTGTCTATGTGATGGGCTTCACTGGGGCCATGGCTCACACAGGGAACATAATGAGTCTGACTTTCTGCTCTCACAACCTCATCAATCATTTCATGTGTGACATCCTTCCCCTCCTTGAGCTGTCCTGCAGTAGCACTTATGCAAATGAGGTGGTGGTCTTTTGTGTTGTGGCCATTGATATTGGAATACCTATTGTTACCATCTTCATTTCTTATGCCTTCATACTGTCTAGCATTCTTCACATTCATTCCACGGAGGGAACATCCAAAGCCTTCAGCACCTGCAGCACTCATATGAGTGTGGTTCTCCTTTTCTTTGGTTCTGGGGCTTTCATGTATCTCAAATCACCAAGCCTTTTGCCTCTTGATCAAGGGAAAGTATCTTCCCTGTTTTATACCATTGTGGTCCCTATGTTAAATCCATTAATCTATAGCCTGAGGAATAAGGATGTCAAAATTGCCTTTAAGAAAACCTTTTGGGGAAAAATATTTTATTAAGAAAGAAGTAGAATTTGAATGAGGAGATAAAAGACTTTGTTTATTAGTATGCCTATTTTTATTTTAGTGAGTAGTATATAATGTGTACATTCGTTATAGGGTGTTGGTACGTGTACATATACATTTTAATTTCTTTTTCACTTCCTTTCCTTTCTTCCTCCATCTATCTCAATATTACCCTTAACTTCTTGGTACATGTTTGCAGTACATCATGTTTACATTCCTTGTGTGGAGTTTGTGCTTGTAAATACCACATACTAATTTCTTTTATTCATCTCTAATCCTTTTTCTCTCTCCTGCCTCCCTTCATTTCCTGATCTCCTTTCCCTTCAAGGACAACCTTCTGCTCTACTGCCTATTATCTATCTTTTGTTTTGCTTTTTACTTTTACTTTAGGTTTACAATATAAGATAAACTATGTGATATTTAAGATTCTGTATAATTTATTTTACTTAACATTATGGTCTCAAGTTACATCCATTTTCCTACAAATGGCTCAAGCTTATCTTTCTTTATGGCAGAGTAGTATTCCATTGTTTGTAAATATCACATTTTATTCATTCATTCATGTGTTGAAGGATACATGGATTGTGTCAAAAGTTTAACTCTAATGAGTTCTGCAGTTATAGGGCATGTGTATGGGAAAGGAAGAAGTCAAATTATCACTATTGGCATATGATGTGATCCTGTACATACAAGATCCTAAAACTCCATCAAACACTCTTAGAATTAATAATAAAATTTAGTAATAGCAATATACAAAATTAACACACAAATATCAAGAGCATTACTGTATACTAATAATTAACTCACTGAGAACAAATGCCATTCAGGATAGCACCAAAAAATTAAACATTTATGAATTAATGTACATACAAGACATCTATAATGAAAACTACAGTACTCTGAAAAAAGAAATTGAAGAGGACATCAGAAAATGAAAAAAATACTCTCTATTCCTCAATAAGCATAGCCAATATAGCAAAATAGCTATCCTTCTAAAATTGATATATAGATTCAGTGGAGTTCCAATCAAAATTCTGACAGCATTCTTCATAGAACCAGAGAAAATAATTCTAAAATTCACATGGAGCCAGAACAGACCCTGAATGGCGAAAGCTATTCAGGTATCTTGCTCTGGATTTTAAGTCTTATTACAAAGATACTGTGATAAAAACAGCATGATAGTGGCACAAAAAATAGATGTGGAGATCACTGGAACAGAATAGATGATGCAGAAATAATTCAACTACTTGATCTTTAACAAAGATGCCAAAAACATGCACTACAGGAAAAATAGTCTGTTTAATAAATGGTATTGGTCAAAATGGCTATCCACATGTAGAAGTCTGAATCTAGACTCTTCTCTCTCTCTATGTATAAGCTAAAGTTAAAATGGATCTAAGAAATTCAGGCACGGTGGTGCATGCCTGTAATCACAGGAGGATGAGGCAGGATCACAGGATCACTGTGAGTTTGAGGTCAACCTGAGCTACATAAGGGAGTTCAAGGCTGGTCTGTACTACATAGTGAGATCTTTTCTCAACAAAACAAAACAAAACAAAACAAAACAAAACAAAACAAAACAAAACAAAAAAATTATATCTGAGAACTAAATGTTAAATCAGAAACACTTAAAATGCTGGAAGTCAAAATAAGTAAAACTCTTCAAGCCACAGGCATAGATAATGACTTTCTGAACAGAACCACAGTTGCACAGGAAAGAGTTCTGAGAAACAACAAATGGGATCATATTGAAAGGGTTCTGCACAACAAAAGAAATAAGCATAAGAGAGAAAAGACAACTTACAGAATGGAAAAAAAAATTTTGCCAGTGATTCCTCAGACAGAATCATATCTAGGATATATAAAGATAAAAAAATAGACCCCCCCATAAAAGACCCAATCAACAAATGGACATATCAAATAAATATATACTTCACTGGAGAAGTACAAATGGCCAATAAGTACATGAAGAAATGCTCAACATTAGTAGCCCTTTGAGAAATACTAATTAGAATGGTAATCAAGATTCAGTCTTACTCCAGAAAGAATGGCCATTATCAGGAAACCAAATAACAATAAATGCTGGTGAGGCTGTGAGGAAACAGGAACCCTTCCACACTGCTGCAGAAAATGAAAACTAGTACAACCACAATGAAAATCAGTATGGAGATTCTTCAAAAAACTAAAACTTAAAATTTCACTTGACCCAGTTACTCCCTTTCTAATGGCTATAATTTTAATGAGGTAGCAAATTCTGTTTTATTTTCTGTCTTGTACAGAAAGAAAATTTTAAAACTTTCTATTTGTTTGAATGCTTAGTGCAGATCTGCCCTCCCTGACTCTTTTCTATCTCACCTCGACTATTCCAAGAGTTATATATTTTATGCAAATTTTATGCAGCTATAGATAATTTAGTATAACTGGCCTTTCAGAAACTTTTAAACATTTAATTTAGCCACCTCATTTAACAGAGAGAAGATATTCAGAAATATATATGTTTCTTATGGGCACATACCTATCTTGTACCAAAAGTCTTAGGCCTTTCAATTGCAGCATACTTTTATGTGTAAAACCACAATTTCTTCTCATATTGTCATACTTTTAGATTTCATTTTAAAAGTCTGATAATACATTAAAATCTGATTCTTTTCAGAATAATGTGATGTAACTTATTAGCAAGCATTTTTGCATACTACCTCTTCTATAAGAAGGTAAGAGATAAAAAATTTTCTTAGGGTAGTCTTCTCCATATGACAGGGCAAGGTATTAAGATGGTGCAGCTTGGGCAGCCTCTTAAAGACTGAGGTCTTGTGTGGAGATCTGTAACCTCAGTTTAGTGAAATAGGACTTCTTTAGGTGGATGGCTGACAAAGGTGCTCAGAGGAAAGTCATATATTACTTCATGACTTAAGAGAGTCATAATTTAGAGATTTTTCAAGAGTTAGTTTGTATATTTGGGCCGTAATGGAGAAATTTGCTGCTCAAGAAAACAAAAAAGGATCGAGAAGTGTTAAAGAAGCCACACATGATTTGGGGGATCTAGTTAATTATCATGGCATCATCTAGCAGTTGCTTACTAGAAAAGACAATCTATTTAATTTTAAATTTCAAGACCAGCTAAAATAATTACTATGAATTTTCAGTTTCAGTGTTTTTATTCTGTGTTTTTTAGTGTTCTAGTAGGAAGATTTTTTTCCTGAATATCCAAAGTGCTAACTGGCTAGGAAGATCAATTTTAAATCAATCATTGTATGAACTTTTGTCTTTCATAAGCAGAGGTAATTTCTTATCATTCATGCCTTCTTCTTGCAGAAATGGTAAACAAACTCAAGGCCTTCACCCAAACCTCCAGACAATTTTCATTATGATATTTGGTCTTGCTTAGTCAAGGTGGCCAAGGCTGAGCTTGAGCTTCCTATAGTCCTGCCTCAGCCTTCCAGAGTGCTGGGATTACAGGCATGCACCACCATACCTGGCTGGCTATTTCTTTGTTGAGTGACACTATCATAAAAGAAATATAGCTAAAAACATTGAAAAGTAATCTCAGAAATTGAAGTGTCCAACTGGAAAGTCTTGAAAAAAGTAGGGTCATTTAGGGGCTGGGGATATAGCTCGGCAAAACAAGTGCGTGCTTGGCAAGTGTGAGGTTGCAAGTTCATCCCTGGTACCAAAAACTCCCCCAAAACTAAAAAGAAAACAAACAACAACAACGAAAAATAAAGTAGGGCCATTTCATTCAATCATACCTATTGTAATGCCTATGCCAGCATAAAGAAATAGTAATTTTGCAAATTAATGCATGTCAGGCACCTGTAGCCATCTTGTTTTACTTAGTGAGGTGTCCTGTGTATGCTGGAAATTGCAAAGTCAGAGAGGTGCCATGCACCTGTGCCAGACTCATCTGACTTCAATGGCTAAGGATTTCCTACACGAGCGGACCGCCCAAGCTGAATAGCTTTGTAGGTGCTTTGAAGTAGGATAGAAGAGCAGGAGAAACCCAGGAACAATTATCTATCATTTTGACAGAGGCCTGTGTTTTACCTGCTCACTGGAGTCCAGCAGCAGGACATCTGAGATCATGTTCTCTGTGACAAACAAAACAAAACAAAACAAAACAGAACACAATGAAACAAAACTCAACCAGATCAAAGACCACATAGTGCATGACTCATGAAGTTATAGAAGAGGTAAAGTTAATTTAAAGTGAAAAATAGTGTGACCAATACTGTTTTGGAGGGAAAGATTATTGGGGGAAAAAAAGAGGAAACACGGTAAAATGATGCAACCTATATATTTACACATATTTGTCAGAATTGTACAGCCAAAATAGTATGTTTAAATCTGTACTATTTTTCTTCAAAAAGAGCTTTAATCATCCTCCTCCTTGTTCTTCTCCTCCTCCTCATTTAGAGTGAAAAGATGGTAAGGAACAGATGACACAAGATTGAGAAATGTTACTCTTTGTAGCCAGATGCAAGGTCCTGGTGGTGCCACACTCCAGGGTGCTCTCTGCCTAGCTGCCTGGGTCCTGGAGATTCTGATCTCTACCTAGTAAGGCAGAAGGTCCACACTCTGGGAGTGAGCCTTCACTAGCTGCACAGAGGATCGAGCTCTACTCAGTCCAGTGTCCCAGCACAATCCATCAGGGGAAAGCCCAGTCATCCTCACTGGACACAGAGGTACTGAGCGTAGCCCTGCCGAGAGCCCCAGAGCTGCTCATCAGGGAGTGGCCAGAGTAGCCACGGTGCCTTGGAGAATTTGAGCTCTGCCCATTAGAACACAAGGCATAAGCTCCATAGTTCAGGGGTGCGGCAATGAGGCAGGTCCTGGAGGTTGTGCACTCCACCCAGCCAGGAGCAAGGCCCAGGCATCATACACTGTGGACACATCCAGGCTTGCACTGTGCTCCAGAGGCTCTGAAGTCCTCACAGCCAGATTCAAGGTCCTGGTGGTGCCACCCTCTGAGATGCACTCTGCCTAGCAACCTGGGTCCTGGAGATTCTGAACTCCACCCAGCCAGGCACAAGGCCTCAGTGACCACACCCCAGGGGTGTGTCTCTGCTAGCCACCTGGTATGCAATGGTTCTGAGCACTACACAACCAGGTTCTAGGCTCTGGCAAAAGGTTCCAGGGGTGTGACCCTGCTAGCTACAGGGAGGATACAAACTTTGTCCAGCCAATGTCCCACAGCAACCCAACAAAGTATATCAGGAGAAAACACAGCCAGCCTCATGGACTACAGAGCAAAATGATCCAGTGCCATAGTCTGGGGGGGTGTGCCCTGGCTAGCTAAGGTGATATTGGAGGATTGAAGCTCTAACCAGCACAGTGTTCCAGTACAATCCATCCGGAGGCTGCCTGCCCAGCCACACAGGTCCCAGAATAAAATGACAAAATGAAAGAGCAAGAGGCAGTCTCAATCCCCCAACCCACTGAGAACAAACTCAAGAGGCACTGAAATGGAAGACACTGGAAATTACACAACTGAACTTTCTGAAATGATAGAAACTGCAGTAAAGAAACAACTCTGTGAAGCTACAGAGGAAATCAGATCAGAAATAATCTCTCAGCTAAAAAATGAAATGATAAACATTATTAAAGAAATGCTGTGTGCATCTAAAGAAGATCAAGGTAAAAAATAGAAGACTATAAGAAAATTATGGAAACTTTGAATGAACAAAATAAGACACAAATGGAATGCATGAAACAGATTCAAAGGGAAATTCAGGAAATGAAAAACTCCATGGAAAGTTTGAAAAACCACTTGAATGAAGCTGAAGATAGAATCTCAGATCATGAACACAGCATGGGAGATCAAGGCCACGAAGCAAAAGATCTCTTACAAATAGTAAGGAACCAAGAAACAATTCAACAGCTGTAAGATGATGCCAAGAGAAATAACATAAGATTAATAGGCATCAACGAAAAAGCAGGGGTCAATACTAATGACCTGCGAAGACTTCACAGAAATAATGGCAGAAAATTTTCCAAGCATGGGAAGAGAATATGATATACAGGTAAGTGAGGCATACAGAACCCCAATTAACCATAACCAAAATAAATCTTCACCCAGACATATAATAATTAGACTATCAGAAATACAGAACAAGAACAAAATACTAAAAACTGTCAGAGAAAAGAAACAGATCACCTATGAAGGAAAGCCTATCAGAATCATGGCAGACTTCTCAACACAAACCTTTAAGTCAAGAAGAGCTTGGAGTGAAGTATTTCAAATCCTGAAAGAAAACAACTTTCAACCCAGATTGATGTACCCTGCAAAACTATCTTTAAAAATTGATGGAGAAATAAGATACTTCCATGACAAAGAACAACTGAAGAAATTTATGGCCACCAAACCAACACTACAAAGAGTACTGAAAGACACTAGAAAGAGATAAAGATAACTACAATCTTAAGAACAACAACAAAAGAAAACCACTAAGTAGGGCAAAAAATTAAACAGAAAATGTAGAAAACCAACAACAGAAAGATATCATGACAGGGATGAGTCAGTACATATCAGTTATATCAATCAGTGCATTGGTCTCAACTCACCAATAAAAAGAAACAGACTGGCAGAGTGGGTTAAGAAACAAAGTCCAACAATATGCTGTGTACAAAAAACACATTTAACTCAAAAGGAAACTCACAGACTAAAAATCAAAGGATGGAAAATAATACTCCATGCAACAGGAACCAAGAAAAAGGCAGGGGTAACTATTATGTTTGCAAACACTATGAACTTCAAATGGGAATGATCAAAGGAGATAAAGAAGATCACTACATTCTTGTTAGGGGAAAATGTCAAGAGGAAGAGATTACAATCATAAATATATATGCACCAAATATGGGGGCACCCAACTATGTAAGACAATTCATAATAAACATGAAAAACCAAATAAACAATAATACAGTTATAACAGGGGATCTTAACACCCCACTGTCACAAAGAGATAGATCAACCAAACAGGAAATCAGCAAAGAAATAACGGAACTGAATCAAACTTGTGAACAAATAGACCTAGTAGATGTGTACCAAATGCTCCACTATCAATATCAGAATACACATTCTTCTCAGCTGCACATGGATCATTCTCTAAAATAGATCATATACTAGTCCACAAAACATGCTTATGTAAATGGAAAGGAACTGAAATAATTCCATGCATATTATCTGACCATAGCAAAATAAAATTAGAAATGAATGAAAAAACCCCACAAGAAACCCATAAACATATGGATATTAAATAATATTCTTCTAAACAATCAATGGGTCACAGAAGAAATTAAAGAAGAAATGAAACAATATCTACAATTGAATGAAAATGCAAATACAAATTACCGGAACCTGTGGGACACAATGAAAGCAGTCCTCAGAGGGAAATTTTTATCACTAAGCTCCCACATCAGAAAAATGGAAAGAACACACATAAAAAACTTAATGATGCTCCTCAAACTTCTAGAAAAAGAAGAGCAAGTCAAGTCCAAGGCCCAAAGAAGAAAGGAAATCATCAAGATTCGAACAGAAATTAATGCAATTGAAACTAAGAAAACAATGCAAAGAATTAATGAATTGAAGAGTTGGTTCTTTGAAAGAATAAATAAAATTGATAAATCCCTAGCCAATCTTATCAAAAAGAGGAAAGAAAAAACTCAAATCCATGCAATAAGAAATGAAAAGGGTGAAATCACTACAGACTCTGTGGAAATACAGATCATCAATACCTACCACAAAAACCTTTACTCACATAGATTCAATAACACAGAAGAAATGGACAGATTCCTGGAAACCTATGAATTACCAAAGCTGAATCAAGAATATGTAAAACTGTTGAATAACCCAATTTCAACTAATGAAATTGAAAATGTAATTAGAACCTTACCAACAAAGACAAACCCAGGTCCTGATGGATTCACTGATGAATTTTATAAGAAATGTAGGGAGATTTAATGCCAACACTCCTCAAACTCTTCAATGAAATAGAAAGGGAAGTAAGTCTCCCTAACTTATTCATGGAAGCAAGTATTATCCTAATACCAAAACCAGAGAAAGACCCAACCAAAAAAGAGAACTACAGGCCAATTTCCCTAATGAACATAGATGCAAAAATCCTCAATAAAATACTGGCAAATAGAATACAGCAAGTTATCAGGAAGATTATACAGCAGGATCAAGTGGGATTTATCCCATGAATGCAGGGATGGTTCAACATATGCAAATCAATAAATGTAATACACCAAATCAACAGGGTGAAGGACAGGAATCATATGATCATTTCAATAGATGCATAAAAAGCTTTTGATAAAGTCCAACAGTTATTCATGATTAAAACCCAACAGAAAATTGGAATAGATGGTCTCTATCTCAACATGATAAAAGTCATATATCATAAACCAACAGCCAACGTCTTACTAAATGAACAAAAACAGAACTTTCAACCTAAAATCAGAAATAAGACAAGGACGGCCATTATTACCACTCTTATTCAAAATAGTTCTGGAAATATTAGCCAGAGCAACTAGACAAGATAAAGAAATAAAAGGAATAAGAATAGGAAAGGAAGAAGTAAAATTATCATTATTTGCAGATGATATGATACTCTACATAGAAGACCCCCAAAAATCCATTGAAAGACTTCTGTATGTAATAATCAAATTCAGTAATGTTGCTGCATACAAGGTCAACACTCAAAAATCAATAGCATTCTTGTACACAAACAACAAAGTCACTGACAGAGAAATAAGGGAAACCACACCCTTCATTATAGCATCCAAAAAATTGAAATACTTAGGAATCAATCTAACAAAGGAAGTGAAAGTTCTATACAGTGAAAATTACATTACTTTGAAAGAGGAAATTGAAGGGGATTTCAGAAAATGGAAAGATATTCCCTGTTCATAAATAGGAAAAAAAAAATCACGCAAATGGCCATTCTCCCAGAATTGTTATACAGATTTAATTCACTTCCAATCAAAATACCACTTGCATACCTCACAGACCTGGGGAAATCATTCCTGAAATTCATCTGTAACCAGAAGATACCTAGAATAGCAAAGGTAATTCTGGGAAACAAAGATAAGGTTGGAGGCATCACAATCCCTGACTAGAAACTATGTTATGAAGGTACTGTGATAAAATCAGCATGGTAATGGAATCAAAACAGACCTGAAGATCAATCAGTGGAATAGATTTGAAGATATAGCCACAACTACAAACACACTCAGCCACCTCATCTTTGACAAAGGGGCCAAACATATACATTGGAAGAAAGATAGCCTCTTTAACAAATGGTGCTGGAAAAACTGGCTGTCCATATGCTGTAAACTACAACTAGATCCATGTCTATCACCATGCACTAAAATAAAGTCAAAATGGATAAAAGATCTGAACATTAAAACAGAGACACTAAATTTGCTGGAAGACAAAGTAGGTAAAAATCTTGATGACATAGGAGTAGGCAGAGTGTTCATGAACAAACATTAAACTGCATGGGAAACACTTCCCAGAATCAACAAATGAGATCTCATCTAATAAAAACTTTATGGATATCAAAAGAAATCTCCAACAGAGTGAAAAGAAAACCCAAAATTTGGGAAAATATCTTAGCCAATTTTCCCTCAGACAACGGACTTCTATCTAAAACATATAAAGAATTAAAAGAAATCAGGCCCCTAAAATTCAAGGACCCAATCCAAAAATGGGCATCTGAGATGCACACAGACTTCTCAGAGGAAGGAATACAAGTGGCAAATAAATATATGAAAAAATGTTCAACATCAATGGTCATTCTGGAAATGCAAATTAAAACAACACAGATTCCATCTCGCTTTAGAAAGAATGGCCAAGATAAAAAATCACCCAATAACAAATGCTGGAGGGGCTGTGGGGAAAAGGAACACTTCTCCACTGTTGGTGGGAGTATAGACTAGTGCTACCACTGTGGAAATCAGTTTGGAGATTCCTCAAGAAGCTAGGATTGGAGATCCCATTTGACCCAGGTATCCTGCTTCTGGGTATTTTCCCAGAAGAATTGAAAACATCACACCACAGTGATATTTGTGCACCCATGTTTATAGCAACCCAGTTTGTAACAGACAAAACTTGGAAACAACCCAAGTGCCCATCAATCAAGGAATGGATAAAAAAGATGTGGTATTTTTATACAATGGAGTACTACTCAGTTATCAAGAAAGATTGCATTGAGACTTTTATAAGTAAATTGATATGACTTTAGACCATACTCATAAGTGAAATAAATCAAAGTCACATGTGTAAATATCATCTTGTCTCCCTAATGTAAGAAACTGAAGCAGTATATATGATCCAAAATCTACAATAAATACTGTGTGAGGGTAAGAAACTGCTTAAAGTGCAAAAGTAATTGGGAAAATGGAAAGGAGAAAAGAAGAAAGGGAAAAGGAGAAAGACATAAATCTGTATATATGTACATGTAAGATAGCTAAAATGACTATACTACTGAATGCATTAGTTTTTGAAAAAGAACAGTTAATACTAATATAATTCGTCAGTTTTACATATCTGTATCTGTTAATCTAAACAACCTTGTTGAAAGTAACAATCTTTAATATTACAACCATTGTCAAATTCTTATCATCTTGTTTTGTAAACCTATAATGTTACTGTTTTGGATTTGTTGTTGTTGTTTCCTTGTCTCTTTTGCTTTTTGTTTTTCTTTTCTGTGTCTTTTTTCTCTTAAAAAATGATTGAGGAATGTTGACAGTCATTCTAACTTGCTGGGGTACATACGGGTTTATTATACTCTTCTATTTTTCATACTTAGAAACAGGTTAAAAAAAAGGAACTCAAAGTGGATCATAGACTCAAACACTAAAACCAACGTGATTTCTAGGAGACATAGAGGAAAAAATCTTAATGACTTTAGGTTAGGTAAATCATTTTATGCAGAACAAAAACTAGCATTAATCCTGGTGCGGTGCCCCATACCTCGAAACCCAGCACTCTGGGAGCCTGCTGCGGTGTGAGACCATTCTGAGTCACTTGACTATTTAGTGGAATCCTATTTCAAAATAAGAGAATAAGAAAGGGCCTTTTGCTCAGTGTATGGACCATGAGTTCAATCACTGTACCACAAATGAGCACTTATTATGAAATAAGTTAGATTTAATAAAAATGTGAAACTCTGTTCCTTGGAATATGTTACTAAAAATGGAAACCAGTGTATTTACTAGGGGAAAATATTTTCAATACACATTTGTCAAAAGGCTTACACCCAGATCAAAAAGCGTAAAATGTAATAGCCAAATAAACATTGTCTAAGTAGAAAATTGCCCTCAAGTATATGAAAATAGTATCAGTATCACTAATGATCAAGACAATGTAAATAAAATCACCACAACCAATTACACATCCATAAAATGACTAAATTAAAAATAGTGACAGTTGCAATTGTTTGTGAGCATATGGAGCTCTCATTATTGCTAGTAAAAGTGCAAAATGGCATAACCACTTTGGACAAAATTGGCAGAAATGTAAAGAATTAAACACTCATTTCACACAATGCAGAAGTGACAAAGTGAAGTCACTTTTTATCAAAGTGAAGTGACAGCATATTCCCATCTAAATCTTGTGGATGGATATTCATCATCTGCATTTCTATTAGTCCTAAATAGGAAACAATCCACTCTCCCTCAGGTGGTGACTGAGTATTCACATGAGAGAATACTATTCAGTAGTAAAAGTGATTTAACTACTGATGTATAGATGAATGAATCTCAACATGAATAAATTTCAAATCTTCAGGCTGACAGAAAAGAATTTGGTGCAAAAGTGTATCAACTGGATAAATTTTTACAAAATTAAAAAACAGGCAAAAATAAGGCAGAGTGATTGAAATCAGACAGTAGATGTTCAGGTGGTGGTCACTCATATTGGGGAAATTTTTATAGTAAAGTAAGTGCCATATGTCTAGATTGAGTGGTGGCTACATGAATACAAGCATTTGTCCAAAATTACTGAACTTTACACATAGAATTTATTTTATTTCAATTGTACCTCGATGCAGATTCATGTATTTATATGCAATATATGAATGGCCAAGATAAAAAAATATAAAAATGAATTCATAAAGCCTAATGTACCTTGTAACAAAAGAAATTAGTGAATTTGTCAGTTACAGAGAAATGAATGCTGTATGATGTCCCTCATATGTGAAACCCAAATATGTAAACTTCATAGAAAGAGAGAATAAAATAGTGAATACCAGAGGGTAGGGAAGATGTGGAGAAAGGGTACTGTAGAGTGTTTGATAAAAGGGTGCAAAGTTGTAGGAAAACAGAGGAACAATTTCTGATCATCTATTGTGTCATACAACGAGTATTGTTAAATTATATCGCATAATTCAAAATTACCAAAGAGAGTAATTTTGATTTTTTATCATACAAAAATGACGAATGATGGAGTTGATAGATCTGTGGTTTCCCTGAGTTCATCATTACACAATACATACCTACACTGAAACATCACATTGTGCCTCGAAATCATACATTGTACAATTATTATGTATCGGTGGAAAGGAAATAAATTTAAAAAGGTTAAGATTTCCAAAATGCATCTTCATCTCAACAGTTATCAACACAGCAAAAAACTGACACAATGAAAGGTCAGAAAGATTCAATAAACAAAATGATAGCATTCCCATGTAAGGGATATCATGAAGTCATTAAACATGATGTCATTAAAGTTTATTGATATGAAAAGGTAGAAATGATACATAGTTTTAAAAATACAATATAATCTATCATTAAACTTTAAAGAACCAAATATGAATGGTAGTTATGAATGGGTAGTGAAAATATGAATGAATTTAATTTTCTGCTTCGTGTTAATAGTATTTTGAAATATTTCTAATATAGAAGAGTAGTTACAAAAATTTTCTTAGGCATGTTCTCCTTATGAAGCTCAGATTGGCCTCAAAGGCACAGTTCTCCTGCCTCAGAGATCCTGTGCTTCTGGAATTGCAGGAATGTACCACTGCACCTGGTATAAAAAGTAAATCATTAAAAGGAACAGTGAAGTGTTTCTATTTGCTTATTCAGTGAATCGATTTTTTAAAAATTAGCCTCTTAGTAAATCAGTTTTCAGTGAATTGATTTTCAGGGAATAGCTGCAATGCTTTAAAATTTAGGATCAACTTGACTTCATTATTGATGTGGATAATTCAATAGCAGGGAAAATGGTGTCATTAATTGCTACAGAGAATAAGGAAGGAGAGAGTCTTTGAGGAAAGAGAATGATATCAATTTTTAATGTGTGGAGTTTTAGGTGTCTGTTGGGTAATCAGATACGGTAAAAACACATTCAGATGTGACTAGCAGCAGGCATTTGAGGTATGGAAGTGGACAAAATTGTTCGGAGATCAGAAATAGAATGGCGAAAAGAGACTATCCATCTTTACCTCGTGAAGAAGTCTAGAAGTGGCCAGATGTTGGAAAAAACTAGGTTAATGATGTACTTCAAAAAGAAATGCAATACTTCTAGTTGGACTTATCTGTGTCAAATAAAATGGAACTGAAAAGTATTCATTGGATTTATCAACATCTGATTTGATTTGTTCAAGTTTATTGTGCTATGTATAAGGTAGGTTTTATTTTTCCCTTTGTAGGAGTTTCCATGCAGAGACAACTCAGTGGTTTGTCCAGACGCTATGATCAGAGCCCCATCATTGTACTTTTAAGCCTAAGATCTCTCTAGGATACCATATTGCCTCTTGAGGTAAGTTATCACCAAAGTAGAGTTACCAACAAAAGTTATATTAAATATTGGAACACATCAATGACAAAGCAAGTGGTTTTCTTTGCAGTTTTCAATGAATGAATGCATTATTAATTGTAGTTATTATACTATGCATTAGAACACTGGAGCTTGTTCATTCTTTCAGAATTTTGCATCATTGATAAATCTCTCTCCTTTCTCTATACATTTAGAAATGTAGTCTCCACTACTCTCCACTGTTCTCCACTATTCTAGCCAACAAAAGAACTTTGTTCCATTGTTTTCTTTACATTGTTTATTTGAAAATACTCAAAAAAGTTTACTATTTATCAATTAAGATTCCTCCATTACACTTGCAATGATCTCCCTGTTTCTACTCATTAAGTCATGAATCACCTTCCTAATAAATTACACTTGAAAAAATTTTTTTAAGGTTTTAAAATTAACATCATCCATATTACATTTCCTAGTGATGTCTTTTGTACCCTTTGGACTTTTCATAAATGACAGACTTTGTGTGTGTGTGTTTATATCCCCAGCTTGCTTGCTTTTCTTTCTTTCTTTCTTTCTTTCTTTCTTTCTTTCTTTCTTTCTTTCTTTCTTTCTTTCTTTTTCTTTCATTTTGAGACAGGGTCTTAGTAACTGGCTACATTGCCCAAGTTGGGTCTGAATTTGTGAGCCTCCTGCCTCAAACTTTTAAAATATTTTAGTAGGACTCTGCTTCACTAATTAGCAAATTTCCTGAATTTAAGTTCCTTAGGAAAAAAGTCTTCAGTTTTGAAGTTTTGAGTTACCTGACAACTTTATAGCCTTTGCAGAAATTTCCATCAGTTACTTTCTTGTGCCAGAACATACAAAAAAGACTTTTTTTTTTTAACACAAACACCTTGACCTTGACAGCTGGAAATCTTGTAGTATAGTTGTCTTCAATATCAGTATCAAAAATGCTTCTAAATTAGTTTTAGTAAACCTAATTATCTGTGCCTACTATTATTATTTTCTGGTGCAAATAAGATGTCTGCTTATCACAGTCTCTGATGAATTATTTCAGTTAGTAAAAAAGATGACTGAAATTATAAAGATTTTTATTACTTTATATTTATGCAGAAATCCATTACATTCAACAAAGTTTTTTTTTTCACCTCCTAGTGGTAAAAGTAGGATCCAGGGACTCCACATGCTAGGAAAGCACTCTGCCATGAAGTTACACTACAAGGCTCCCAAGTTTTTGTGGTGTGTCTGGAATGCTTCCATCATGTGATGACTAATGAATGTGTTGGCACAACAAAGTTACAGAATTGATAGTTTTCCTGATAAAGTTTTTAGTCTACTTGAGGGTTAGGAACACTAATCTTTTTTTTTTTTTTTTTTTTTTTTTTGCGGCACCGGGGATTGAACTCACAACCTCGCGCCTGCCAGGGCAGGCGCTTAAGGCACTGAGCCAAACTCCCAGCCCAGGTTTTTCGAGGCAGGGTCGCACTGTGTAGCTCAGGCCGGCCTTGTGCTCGCGTTGTAGCCCAAGCCGGCCTCGAACTCACAACGCTCTGCCTACCTCAGCCTCCCGAGTGCTGGGATTAAAGGCGTGCGCCACCACGCCTGGCAGGAACACTAATCTTGAAAAAGTAGATGAGTAGTAGAGGACTGTATTAGACTAAGCACATTAAGAGAAAATAAGTGAATAGGCAGGTAAGAGAATGACTTAGTTCTTGGTTATTTTCAATGATTCTTAATCCTTTCACAACATTATTTAGCCCTGTACTGGGTGATATACTATGTACCCCCAAGTCCTCATATACTTTTGGTGGGACTGAGTTATTGGTTTGTTATTGGCTTGTTGTCTGGCATGGGGATTGGCAATGTGAGTGCTGCACCCTCCCAGGGGTGGAGCTGACATACAGTGTAAGGGAAGGCGGGTCTTCCTCTTGCACTTCTGCCCTCTCTCTCTTGCCAGCGTGCTTGCCACTTGCAGCCGTCATGAATGGCAGCCCCGCCACACCATGCTGACTTGGAGCAGACTAAGTACAGACTGAAACTCCCAAGAAACTGTAAGAATAAACCTTTCCTTCCCTAATTTTGGGCGTCAGGTATTTTGTCTCAGCAATGAGCAAAAAGTAACTAAGACAATTCCTTTCTCTCTAAATTCTCTCCACTTGGACCTCTGTAAGATTTTACAAATTCAGCTAATATATACTAAATGAAACTCATTTAAGTATTACTAATCCACACAAGCATTTGGACAGGGACACTGTTTCTATTGGGTTAAGTGATTTATTCAGGTTTACCCAGGAAACAAAAAGTACAGTAGGGATTTAATTCCGGGTTTGTTCCCCTCAAATTCTTGCCTCCAGCTGCTAAATACACTTTTTTTGAGCATTTTCTTTGTCTAGTTTCCTTATTATTTGGAAATTTTGAAAGATTCAATCTTGCTATTGATTATTCAGGTGATTACTCTACCATGAATACTCCTTGAAGAAATTTCCTCACTTTTGTGTGATCATTGTTGTCCAGATTATCTCTCAATTAGTACCTGATCCTTCTTATCCAAGTTATTTATTTAAAGAGAATAAAACCAAACAAAATAAAACAGAAAAAAGCCAATCAAAGCAAAACAGTAAAAGTGATACAGAACTTCAAAACAAGGTAATAGGAAATCAACAATAGCTACCATAATGCCTCTTGTTATCTACAAAATACCTGACCACATCATCAGACATAATAAAATCAAACAAAACAGAAAAGAAAAAAACCAAACCAAACCAAACAATGAAAATGATACAGTACTTTCAAATGAGATAATAGGGCATTAACAATGGCTACCACCTCCAGAGGGAATTCCCCATAGTTGCTATATTACTTATTGTTATCTTCTAAATAGATGCTCAGACTACTGATGTTAAGCCTGCAAAATCAAGTAAATAATACAAGCATTAATTTTTTTTTTTTTTTACTTCAGTGGCTATCGTCTCAACCTGTGT
Source organism: Dasyprocta punctata (assembly GCA_004363535.1). NCBI lineage: Eukaryota > Metazoa > Chordata > Mammalia > Rodentia > Dasyproctidae > Dasyprocta > Dasyprocta punctata. The sequence continues at coordinate 40,065 of RJWM01007085.1, read as the reverse complement.
GTCTCCAAATCAGCCAGTTGCTTACAGGGGCATTTGGGGAAGGGGATCTTGGCATTTCTTGTCTCCCAGCCAGCTCACAGTAAGGGGTTGGCCTGGCCCATGACCACCACTGGCTCATGGGAAGTGGGTGGATTCTTTTTGGTTCTCTTCCTGGGATGCATGACTGCTTCTGGCTCATAGGAAGGGCTTGGCCTGGTCCATTACTGCAGCTGGCTCACAGGAAGGGGTTATCTTATTCTTGATTCAATTCCTGAGGCACATGGTTGCCTCTGGCTCCCTCACTCTAGTTCTTTTTTTTAAATTTATTTAAGCAAAAAAAAAAAAACCACATATAACAAAGACAAAAAGCAAAAGAGACAAACAAATGACTGGAGTAAATGCACAACAGTAACATTGCAGGTTTACAAAACAGGATGATAGAAACTTGACAATGGTTGCAATATTGCGTATTGTTATCTTTAAAATGGTTACTTACATTAACAGATATAGATATGTAAAATTGATCTAATCATATGAGTATTAAGTGTTCTTTCTCAGTAATGAATACATTCAGCAATGTGTTCGTTTAGTTATCTTACATATACATACATACAGATTTATATCTTTTCCTTTTCCCTCCCTAATGAACATAGATGCAAAAATCCTCAATAAAATACTGGCAAATAGAATACAGCAAGTTATCAAGATTATATATCATGATCAAGTGGGATTCATCCCAGGAATGCAGGGATGGTTCAACATACACAAATCAATAAATGTAATACACAATATCAACAGGGCCAAGGACAAGAACCACATGATCATCTCAATAGATGCAGAAAAAGCTTTTGACAAAATCCAACACCCATTCATGATAAAAACCCTACAGAAAATTGGAATAGATGGTCTCTGTCTCAACCTGATAAAAGTCATAGATCATAAACCAACAGCCAACATCTTATTAAATGGAGAAAAACTGAAAACTTTCAACCTAAAACCAGGAACAAGACAAGGATGTCCATTATCACCACTCCTGTTCAATATAGTTCTGGAAATATTAGCCAGAGCAATTAGACAAGAGAAAGAAATAAAGGGAATAAGGATAGGAAAGGAAGAAGTGAATTTATCATTATTTGCAGACGATATGATACTCTACATAGAAGACCCCCAAAAATCCATTAGAAGACTTGTAGAAGTAATAACCAAATTCAGTAATGCAGCTGGATACAAGGTGAACACTGAAAAATCAATAGCATTCCTGTACACAAACAACACAGTCACTGAGAGAAAAACAAGGAAAATCACACCCTTCACTATAACATCCAAAAAAATGAAATACTTAGGAATTAATCTAACAAAGGAAGTAAAAGATCTATACAGTGAAAATTACATTACTCTAAAGAGGGAAATTGAAGAAGATTTCAGAAAATGGAAAGATCTTCCCCGTTCATGGATAGGAAGAACAAACATCGTGAAAATGGCCATTCTCCCAAAATTATTATACAGATTTAATGCAATCCCAATCAAAATACCACTTGCCTACCTCACAGAGCTAGAGAAAGCATTCCTGAAATTCATCTGGAACCATAAAAGACCTAGAATAGCAAAGGCAATTCTGGGCCACAGAGGGAAGGCAGGAGGCAACCCAATCCTTGACCTGAAACTATATTACAAAGCCACTGTGGTGGCATGGTACTGGAATCAAAACAGACCTGTAGATCAATGGAATAGATTAGAAGATACAGCCACAACTACAAACACACTCAGCCACCTCATCTTTGACAAAGAGGCCAAACATGTACATTGGAAGAAAGATAACCTCTTTAACAAATGGTGCTGGAAAAACTGGCTTTCTATATGCTGTGAACTAAAACTAGATCCATGCCTATCACCATACACTAAAATAAAGTCAAAATGGATCAAAGACCCTCACCCTAGTTCTGATACTCAGTTTTCTAATTTCTGATCTTTGTTAGTTGGAGCCCTTGGTAGTAATTCAAGGTTTTGTCTCAAATATTTATTTTTTAAATTTTTCCACAGTCTCATCTTTTCTTGTTTCTCTACTTAGAAATTAAATTTGAATTGTGCCTTTTTTCTGTTCCTTCTCAATCCTAAAACATTTCTAAATCCTGCTTTGTCTTTCATCATTGCTTCATAACATGTAATTTTTTTTACTGCTTATGTCAAACCATGGGTAGCTCTCCTTGCCTTTCATCTCATCCTCATCAAGCCCATTCTGAAACTACTTTTATCAAAGGATACTATTACTACTATTGTTACTCTAATAAACAACAAATGTATTTCATGTATTAAAAAATTAAAGGTAATATATTTAAAATACATTTATTTCTATAACAATGATGTGCATGAATCAATCTATGGATTATATTCAGATATCCCCTGTGTTCATTTCTGTACTCATTTGTGTCTGTATGTGTGTGTGTTTTTCTGTGTGTAGTTTCATTTTCTTAACAGATTCATGTATTGAAAACACATCACTTTTTTTTTTACAATTTTGAAAACAATGATTTGTTTTCCTGATATTCTTTGATGTGATCCATTATTTTACTTTGTACCATTATAAACTTACCAATTCAAGCATTTTATGAGTTTCTATGCATTCCAGTATTGTATTTTTCTATTATGGTCCCTGATCATCTGATTATATGACTGGTCATGTTATGGTCTTCTGATTGTCTCTGAATATTTTTTGACCTAGCACTAATGGTCTCGAATCCCTTCCTCGCTATTTAATATAAAAATTGTTCTGAACTCATCTCATGCATTTAATTATTTAGACCTGGAATCAACAATTTCTCCAAGACACTTGGTTTCTTTTGGCGGGGAAATAGTTCTTCAGGGACATAAACTTAGCACTAGAGTCTTACTGATTCTGGATCCATCATTGTTTCTAGGTCTTTTCAAGCAATGTTAAAATATTAGGACTATGTAGTTCTCAAAGGTCTCTCTCTCCACAGTACAGCATTTTTTGATACATTGTTTCTCTGTTTCTGTGAATCATTCAGATATATGATGCACTGATATTATGGTTCTGTCCCCTTTCCACTTTCATGTGTACCTTTTCTTTCTTTTGTCTGTGGATGCAGTTCTGTTGAGGCTGAATTTTGTTCCTACCAGTTGATTCTTGTAGAGAACTTTGGCGAATTTGACAGTTCACAGAGCTAAAATGGCTGGAGTGTCTTTTGATCTTACTGTGGTGCCAATCAAACTCACCTGTTATTAGAGAATGCAAATCACTTCCAGTGATAGGTATTATTCTTACATAGGCTCTTTTAGATTATTGAGGAATGATATTAGTCAGTTTGGTTTTTCTAGGTTTAGCAGTTGTCTTTTGGCATCTTTCTATTTCTTCTTCCACAGATGCTGAATCTATGCATTTTTTTTTTTTTTTAGTTTCTGGTGTCGTTATCCCATCTGCTTGTGTTTGTGGCTAAAGAGGATATTATGTCACCTTTTTTTTATAGATTCTATTTTATAGATCCTATCCTATAGGAAATTGGGCTATGCTATCTAATTTTCTTTACTTTAATGGGAATTGTAAAGAGGCTAACTACCTATGACAGTATGTTTAAAAGCCTTTCAAAGTATTTCATATGTTGTTGTTTCCTATTTAGAAGAAAAAGCAACAGTATTTGTGGAACAAGAAGTTCATTTGAGACATGAATACATAAATAGCATGTATTTATTTAATATATCCATAAAAAGAATATATTCGTCAGGATATTAATGATATATAAAATAAGAATATCTATAAAGAAATTTTTTTAGTACCATGAAGTCTGTCTCCAGTGACCAGATTGGTCATACAGTTGTGAGTGCAAGGTGTACTCCTGCATCACACTCCAGTATTTTGAATATGCTGCAAATATTCTTGAACATTAAGATGATTAGCTTCTGTGATGTAATATTTTGCATATTTCAGGCATATTTTCCTGTGCATTGATTTTTTTTTCATTATCCTATGCTTTTCTCTCTAACTTTCAGTCTTCGCCATAAGGTCAGGCAAATAAAAATAAACAGGTAAGATTTTTTTCTTTTTGCCATGGCAGGTAATTGATATTGAATTTTTTATATCACCAATTAGGATAATGCACAAATATATAAGAAAAATAGTTTAGAAATTTGACAACACAGTGTTGTTGAAGTATCTTCTAACAAAGAAAAGACATAGGGAGGTCAGTCTTCTCTTTATCCTGATTTTTATATGCAGACTCTCTGTAGCATGGCCTGAAGAAGAGGCATTCAAAGTGCAGTTTTCTTTCTTGAGAAGGGGTGAATTATGTTTCTGATGCTGAACTATTAGGACCATGGGGAGAAGTATTTTGAAGAAACTGAGAACAAGAGCTTCACATAGCTGTGTAGAAGAACCCTTGTGTCTTTGTCTGAAAACTAAGCAGGGCATATGAAGCACAAAATTCCATGAATCTGGACAAATAGCAATTATCTAGGAATGTTAAACTACATAATTAATTTTCAGAGCATAAGCCATGAAATGTATGTGTTACTACCAGCCAGTAGGAACAGCTTCTAGAGTATTTGAGCCCACAGTCAATAGAGGACCCAAAGTTTCATGTCTTAATATTAGCTGATCTAGTTCTCAGGTAAAGATATAGTTGATATTCTCTGACACAGATTAAAACTGAGCCTTAAAAACGTCACGATAGTCTTCACGTAGGCTACCAATTTTCAGTCTTTTAAAGAAAAATAGAAAAACAAATAAGCAAGACAGAAGTGTACAGCTGGAAAATATGGCCCAAAACAAGAGGGAAAGTCAGAAATGATAGAGCTGACTAAATTAAGATAAGAGAGTAAATATAAGCATCATAAAAAGAAAATTGAAAGATATAAACATGAATGAAATAACTCTTCTATGGATTAAAAACATAGTATATGAAATAAAAAATGTACTGAATTGTTTTAACAGCATAGCACATAGAGACCAATAAGAAGTATTAATGTTAAAAACACAGAGGAAAAAAAATGAACAGACTCAATAATTTGTGGAACAATACCCTTTTAACAAATGTATATTTAGAATTCCAGAAAGAAGATCGGAAGTAGGGAATTATTTGAGAAATAATGGCTAAATATTTTACACACAATTGGGGAAAATACATATAAAAAAATTTTGATAAATTCTAGAGGTGGATACTTGTTCACAGAAGTTTAGTGTACTAGTCTCTGTACTTGCATATGCTTGCAAATTTCCATACTACAAAGTAAAACAATTCTTAAAATTGATAATACATGTAAAATTTTTTTAACAGAAAAGTGGAAAATTTTCATGACTGTAAAACTAAGAGATTTTTGACTAGTGAAAAAAAGCACTAACCATAGTGGGGAGATAGGTAGTTGGATTTAACAGCAGCAGCACCAGCAGCAGCACTAGCAGCAGCAGCAACAACAATAACAAAGCATTTATCAGAGTATGGTAGTACACATCTATAATCAAAACATTCTGGAGACTGAAGCAGGAAGATCATGAATTTGAGACCATCCTTGGCTACACAGTGAGTTTAAAGTCAACCTGGTCTACTAAGCAAGACCTTGTCTCAAAACAACAACACAAAATTTCTACTCTATAAAATAGATTTAAAGAAACAAATATGCAGGACGGATGTGGAGAAAGAATTTATTCTCAGAACATAGAAATCTTTCTATGTGTGTATTAAAGAATTTGTACTCAGAACATAGAAAGATTTTTTTAGAAGTCCCCAATCAAAAAGACAAATATCAAAAATTTAAATTGAACCAAAGTTTAATTATTGCTATTCTGTAGAGGCAGAATTAAAAGGCAGAGAAATTTTGGTGTGATATTTAGCCAAATATTTAAGAGTATTGCTTCCTGATTTTAGTAATTATCAGAATAAAGTTCTTGAGAGAAGTTTTTTTTTCTTCAAAAAGACTTTTGTGCTTGAGATTTTAAAAACAATCTGAAGAAAAGGAGAAAACAGTAGCCAAGGAACTGCAAAACCAAAAAAAAATTATATAAAGCATTTCACCACTACTTAAATGCTAAATTTAAGTAATAGCAAGACAAAACAAAACAAAATGACAGTACAGCTTTCTGTGTAAAATAACAGTACTGTTCTGCCTCCTTTTCACTGATTTTTAAAAAAGCATATTAACAGACCATATACACTGGCTTTTCATGGAAATTTCCATTTGGTGTATTTTACCAGTCAGACTCACACTAAATCCTCTCATTTTCTTTGTAGGGTATGCAACTCTAGGGTGTTTCTATACTTGCAATATTCTGGGCTAGATGCAGTGTCTCAAGTACCACAGATTCCTTCCTTTTCCTTTACACAGTGCAGAGTATGTGGGCTTTGGTTATGTAGTCTCTCTTTCTCCGGGTTGCCTTCCTGGACCCTCACACACTGACCATTTTCACAACCATTAAAGATGCTACATTCCTCTACCTGTAACTCCTCAAAGCTACTTAAAAATCAATCCTGGATGGAGTAGACATCTGCTCTTAGAGAATACTAATACTGTTTGCTAAAATCAACGAAAATATCTCATCCATATGGCTGTTGGTATCCTGTCCCAGGGATGTCAGACACCTGGGCATAGGCATCTTAATTTGATGATTCTCCTCTTCCCCTCTGGTTCTGTTCACAATCACATATAGCATTCAATATAAGAATTTCGTTTTGAAGAATTTGTAGAGCTATCTGTAGCCATGACATGCTCTGAGAAAAATTCCAGTATCGTATTTCTACCCACTGTCTCTGTGGTAAGTTGATGTTTAGTTTCTTCCACAAATACATCGACTGTGAAAGTCACGCAATAGGCATATATTATGTGGCATCATTATCAAGAAAACACCAACACTAGCATATTAAAGACTCTAAAATGATTTAACACTCTAGTGATATTCCTACTGTTTTTAGATGTGAGGAGCTAGCATCTTTCGCTAAATGTCTATGGATACATCTGCATTATAAAAAAAAGACTGTCTCTGGACTTATGGGTTTGTGATATAGATGCTCTTTGAAATATACTCATACAAAAATCTACTACCTTCAGTAAGGTTTAACAGAGCACTTACAATGTGTCCAGTTTTTTTTAGACATTGGTTGTGTTAAAATATGCAAAAGTTATGAGATATAGACTTTTCCTGGCTAGCACATTTTATCTAAATTGGGTCTTACAGAACATAGTCTTGAAATAACCAATTATCAATAGAAGGTACTTTTGAGAACATGGAGCTATGTAAGTATAAGTGAACAAGAGTATAAAAGAATAACATAACTCAAAACCATTTTTAGTTCTTCTTCTTGACCACTCAGGAATATAGTCAACCTTCAACCTTGAAAGTTTCCTCCTTCTTGGCATCTGGGAAATGTCCTTTGTACCACCATTACTTAATAAGTTGAATACCTCACTGAGGCCACATCTAATTCTGACAAATATCTTTAAGTTTGATATTGCCAACCTTAGTTTCCAGATTTGGGACACTCAGTGGGGATAGTATTAAGTAACATGCCCAAGTTCACAAAACTAATGTCTATAGGCTGAGGTGTTAATTCCATCTCTGTTTGACTCTAAAGTCTGCTCTTGAATGCTACAAAAGCCTTCCCAAACACTTTGTTTTTCATCTTTATTGCCCATTTTCAGGTATTTTCAGGAAAACTTTCAGTCCTTAAACTTAAATTATTCTCTCTTCAAAGACATTTGTTTGTAGCAATTCCCCATTAGTCTGCTTTTTGTGATTACATTGCATTCTTAAAAAATTTATTAGTACATATGTTGCAGGACATAGTGATTACACTCATCATAGAGAATTTATACAAGTACTTCGCATATCTTAATTCTTTTTATTTTTCTCTCATTTCTCCACCCTCACTCCATCTCTATATATCTTTCCCTTTGCAAAAGATCAACCTTCCTGATTCCTATTATCCATTCTTTACTTTCCTATTTAAATTATTTACACTTTGGGTTTCTCAAATAACAGAAACCATGTGATATTTAAGCATGTGATTTATTTCACTTAATATTTTGGTCCCTAGGTTCATACATTTTCCAACAAATGACTCAAATTTATCCTTTGTTACCCCTTTATAGTAGTACTCCATTGTGTAGAAATACAAAAGTTTCCTTACACAGTTATCTGTTGATGGATATAAGGGTTAAGATTTAGCTATTATAAGTTGTACTGCTATAACCATAGGTATGCATATATCTATCTGATACAGTGTGTTTAACTCTTTTAGGAAAACACTTAGAAGATGAATACCTAGGTTGAAAGGAATTTCCATGTTTAGTTTTTTGAGGAATCTCTATACTGATTTCCATAATGGTTGTACTAGTTAAATGTAGAAGTGTTCCTTTCTTCTCTTAGCTTTGCAGGCATTCGTAATTATTTGATTTTTTTAATGATAGCTTTCTTTGTGATATGATGGGAACTCAGTATTATTTTAATTTGCATTTCTGTAATGGCTGAAGATGTTGAACATTTTTTCTTGTATTTATTGACCATTTGAACATCTTTTGAGATATGTCTATTCATTTCTGTTTCCCATTTCATGATTTGGTCTTTCATTTTTTTGTGTGTGTGATAGGTTTTTTTTTGGTGTGTGTCAGATATTTTGAGCTCTTTATATATTTTAGATATATATCGTTGACTTAAGGAGTAGGTAGGAAAATTTTTTTCTCATTGTGTAGTTTGTCTCTTTCTTCTTTATTTTTTTTTTTGCTGTGCAGAAATTTTTTTATTTTGATATAAACTCATGTTTGAATTCTTGATGATATTTCTTGTGCAATTGTGGTTACGTTAAAAAATCTTCACCTATGCCTATGTCTTTCAGAGTTTCACCTATTTTATTTTCCACCAGATTAAGTACCTCTGTTTTAACATCTAGGTCTTTGATGCATTTAGATTTCTAGTACATAGTGATAAATATGGAACTAGATTCAACCTCGTGCACATATATAGCCAGTTTTCCAAGTGTTGCCAGTGCATTGTTCAGGGTTTTTGCATCTATATACATTTATGAAACTGGCCTGTAGTTTTCTTTTTTAGTTGCATCATTGGTTTTGGAATCAAGGTGATGCCAACTTTCAGGAATGAGTGTGGCAATACTCCTTCCCTTTCAATTTTATTAAAGAGGTTGAAAAGTGTTGATGCTACATCTGTCCTGAATTTCTTATGGAGTTCAGTGGTGAATTCATTGGTTCCTGAACTGTACTTTTTTGTAGAATTTTTTTTATTAGTGCTTCAATTTCATTGCCCATTATTCAATTTTTCAGTTTTGTTTTTTGTATCTTTCTGGCAGAGGTTCTTTATATATACCTAGTAATCTATTCATTTGTACTAGATACTACAGTTTGTTGAAGTACAAATTTTCAAAGTAGTCACTAATAATCCTCAGGATTTCAGCAGTGTCTGTTGTCTGTCACTTGTCACTTTCTTTATTTCTAATTGCACTGATGTGGGTCTTTTTTTTTTTTAATTTTTGATAAGTTTGGCTAAGGGTTTGTCTATTTCATTTATTCTTTCAAAGAAACAACTTTTTGATTCATTGATTCTTTGTATTTTTTTCCAGTTTCAACTTCATTAATTTCTGCTGTTTATAATTTTTTTTCTTGTACTAGCTTTGCATTTGAATGGTTCCTGTTTTTTCTAGGATCTTGAGGGGTAACATTAGGCTATCGATTCATGCACACTCTGTTTTTATGAGGTAGATATACAAATCAATAAGCGGTCCTCTTAGGATTGCTTTCACTGTGTACTGTACTTTGTAGTACAGTGTACTGTTATTATTGTTTGATTCTAAGAACTGTCTAATTTCTTCCTTGATTTCTTTTGTGACCCATTGATTATTTTATTTAATCTCCAGATATTTGCAAAATTTCTGTGGTTCCTATTGCCATTGAACTATGACCTGATAGTATACATGGGATAATTTCAATTCTTTTGTATTTATTTAAGCAAGTTTTATGTGTTAGTATGTAGTCTATTTTTGAGAAAGTCTGATATGCTGCTTGGAAGAATGTATATTCTGTTGTTGCTGGTGGAACACACTGTAAATATCTATGAATTCCATTTGTTCAAAGGTATGGTTCAATTGTGATATTTCTTTGTTCAATCTTTTTCATTTTAAAAACAAAAAAAGAATCAAAATGATGGCACAGAATTTCAAAACAAAAAAATAGGAGATTTACACTGGTTAATATATTGCATATTATTGTCTTCAAAGTACTTGTTCAGATTACAAAATATAGGCATAAAAATGATCAAACAATCGAACAATGAAAGCAGGAACTGTTCTTTTTGATGAAATGACAGAGATTAGTAGTATACCTATCTTGTGTGTATATATATATATATACACACACATATAAAATATAATACAATACATATAATCTTTTCTTTTCTTTCTTTTCTCCTTTCCCTCATCCAAGAAGGAAATCTGTTTTTCTGTTGGCTAAAAGCATCATAAATAAACCTGTGAAAGGATTCAAAATATAGGAGTATGCACGACGGTTTAGTTTTTCTATATGCAAAGGAGTTTTCCAGATCCCTTCCTGAGCGCTGGTACAAGAACTGAGGGAATGTACAGCAGCTGTTGCTGGGTATTTAAAGATCACAAAGGTTTGTAGGCAGTGATCTTCACTGTTTGGCTTGCAATTTTGCAAAAAACTCAAAAGGAGCTTTAGATTCTCTTATCATGGTGTTCAATATTCTCTTCACTAGAGACAGGGTACATCTATTGTCTAGGGCAGGGGACATGAATGTATTGTAATTCATTAAAGCAGCCTGACTCTTTGCTCAAACATCAGTTTCACAAAGAAACATAATACATCACCTTATTTAAATATACATCTGACAACATCTTCCTTTTCTCTTCTCCTTTCTTCTTTCTTAAAGTATTCTTACTATCCACCAGTATATTACGTAAGATACTCAGTGGTGGGAGACTTTGTTTTGGTTAATTCTTTATCTGCAGTCTTTATAACAGTGGGTGACACCTAATTTCTCAAGATTTGTTGAATGAATTAATGAATGTCACTCTTTTATTTTTTCAAAGGCTTTCAGAAGTTACCTGTTGGCTAATAAGTTAGGTCCATGCTTAGCATTCTAGATTCTCCCCAGTATGTCCTTGGTGTTCTTTTCAAGGTTAATCTGTTTCTTTTTAAGTTTCACCAAGGTTGCTCCACTTACAAATTGTCCGTTCATTTTTATTGTTGAGTTGTAGTCCGTAGAGTGACCATACCATGGCTTACATATCTAATCTTCTGTTAGTGCCTATTTGGGTCATTTTCTCTTTTTGGTCATTATGAATAAAACTGTTACATGTATTTGAGTGTGGGACATTTTATGAGTTGACTGTGCATTGAATTTGGGGCATATATGTGACCCTGATTGGAACTGCTGGGTTACAGGGTTGGTGTATGTTTCGTTAAGTGCTGCCTGTTTTATGCGTAATCATATTAACTTATATTTATAAAAATGCAAAATAAGTGCTCTATTTGTTTCACATTTTGGGTAGCATTTTCTAGTATCAGTCTTTTAAAATTTAGGTATTGCAATGGATACATAATGGTAATTCAATACAATTTTAATTTGCATGTTTGTATCCTGTGGGCAACTTTCTGTATGTTTATTGGTCGTTTGTGCATCTCCTGAAATGTCTGTTTAAATCTTTGTGCCATAAAATATGCTTAGTCTTTTCAAGATTTATGTGTAGGAATATTTCATATATTGTGGAGGAGTCTTTTGACAGATACACATTTAAATATTTTATTCCTGTCTATATCTTGTATTTATACTTTCTTGATTTATGTGGTAGGAGAGCAGAGGTTTTAAATTTCTATCAAAATAAATTCTAGTTTTCTTATGGCTAGCATGTTTTATGCTAAGAAATACTCTCTAAGGCATTGATTATACTTTTCTATTTTCTTCTAAATCCTTTATAGGCTTGTATTTTATACCTTTTTATTTTAAAGAGGAAAAACAGAAAAATAAAAAAAAACAATCAAATAAACAAAGAGAAAAAGAACAACAAAAGCCAAACGACAACCATATCATCATCATCATCATCAACAACAACCAAACAATAGTGACATCTCATTGTGTAAGAAACTGAAAGTAAATAATATCCAAATGTCACAGTAGATACAGTGAAAGGGAAAGAAACTGCTCAAAGGGAAATTATATTGCTTGATCAACTTTACATGCCTGTATCTGATAACCTGAGCAACTATTTTAAAGATAACACTATGCAATATAACAACCATGGTTAAATTCCTATATTTTACACTTAATTCTCACATCCATGATAGATTGTGTGTGGTTTGAATAGGGGTCAAGAATTTCCACATGTATATATAATATTTCATATACCATGTATACCATATATATAATATTATATGTGTATATGTATGTACATATATATTCACTGAACCATTCACTGAATACAGTTTTTTTCCTCCTTTATTAAGTTGCTTACACAACTTGGGAAAATAAAATCAATTGTCCTTCTATGTGCATCAATTTCTGGACACTACTCTGCTTCATTAATGTATTTATCTATCCTTACTTCACTATTCTTTTAATTTCTGAATCTTTATGACTCTTGGGACCAACAGTATAAGACAGTTAACTGTTTTTGTCAATGTTTTGTTGGCTTTTCTGTGACCTTTGCATTTCCATGTCAGGTTTTAGAACTATCTTGCCAATTTCTATCAGCACAGCTGCTAGTATTTTTACCAGTATCTACTTGAATTCATGGATTAATTTAGGGAGAATTAATAATTCAACAAAGCTATCATAGATCACAGAACAAGGGATATGTTGCGAGAAACGCATTGTCAGACGATTTCATTGTTGTGTGAACATTGAGTGCACTTACGTAAACTGAGATGATTATTATATTAGTAGCATTGTCATCTTGTAGGACCATTATTATGTATGTGCTTCGTTTTTGACTGCTCTTTTGCATTTAATGAGATATTTGCATGGTTTAGCCGTGAAAATTTTTTAAATGTTAATTCTTATTTTTTCTTTGGAATAATTGACTTTTTTGTATTCCATTTTAGGTCTTCTGTTGGATTTTAAACATGTTTTTATTAGATGCAAAATTATACATATTTAGGGGTACTGTGTGATATTTCAATCCATATGTACAATGTGTAATGATTAGTCATGGTAATTCGCATGTCTATCACATCAAATATTCATTTTTTGGGGGTTGGAAGCATTCAAAGTCGTTTTTACTAGTTATTTTGAAATATACTATTAATTGTTTACTGTAGATATCCTACCTTGCTATATAACACTATTTTTTTTTCTTTCTATTCAATGTCTTTGGAAACTTTAACTATATATGAGAGTTCAAGAAATGGTAATGAAAATCATTTCTTATAATAAAATTTCTCTTAGTAGTACTGGATAAATGTTTTTTGAATGAAATAACTATCTCCAAAATTGTTTTAAGCAATTCCAAGAGATAAACAAACATTTCTTATTTCTTAGGGAGGGTGGTCCCTGAGGAAATGATCTTAAGGGAGTCACTGCCTCAGTAATCAGGTCACTGAAATCTGTAATTGGGAATCAAAGTACTTATTCACCTACTACCTACAGGTAAGGAGTGAGATACCATTCTGGAAGTTCAGGTACCCTAGAGTAAATTAACAAATGTGAATCATGTTCTTCAGTGCACAAAGAGTCACTGGGTAAATTAAAGTTCCTGATCCTTTTATCCAGGCTGGGAGGAAAGGGCTCTGAGCTAAACTATCCTGACTACTCTTTACCAGGTCTCTGTTCTTCCCAAGAAAATTAGACAGGAGACAGCAGAACATATAACTTCAACTCTAAATCAGGAAGGTGAGTGCCTGCCTGGCCATGGCCAGTGATGTAACACAGGGGATTACGAGTGCAGACTCTTAAGAGTTAGATTGCCAGAATTCTTCAAAATCAAGTTCCATACTTTTGTGACTTTGGCCTCAGTTCTTACTCTCAGTTGTTTCATCTGTAAAGTGAGATAACAAGATTGCCCCATACCTCTTAGAACAGAGCCTATTACAGAGCAGAGCCACTTACAGAGCTTTGTAAGTAAATTTTAGTTTAAACATTATTAAGTATATAGCCATTTGAGCTAAGAGATTTTGAAAGATATGACCTCTGTATTTGTTAAAATAAAGTCAATTAAAATATAAAATAAAAATGCTGAATTAAAACAGTAACAACAAAAGCATAGCCTCAGTTTTTTACAACACTGATCCAGAGTCATGGTAGTTTCTGTCTCTTAGGACAGGGAAGAGGCTCAGGAGCAGCAGCTGAAGCAGAGGTCAGGGAAGAAAGGACAGCATTTACTTAAAAATCTAAAAACCATATAGCATGTTTGTGGAATTCCTTTCTTGAGCATCACCAGCTCTCATTCTGGCAACGGAGTTTATTCTCACATCATCCTCTGAAAGTTAAAGTCAACTGGTAGATTGCTACTGCCCATGGTAAATCAGAAGTCTTCCTAAAAGTACCAACTCTCTCTATGTGGATTCCTTTTTCAAGAATAGGGGAGAGTCAGAAAAGGGCCATTGTGATATTTCTTTGTTTGCAAATTGTCCTCTTTCCTTCACTCCACAGAGAACACTCAAGAGAGAATGGCAGCCAGGAACTCTTCTGTGACAGAGTTCATCCTTGCGGGCTTAACGGACCAGCCAGAGCTGCAGATTCCCCTCTTCTTCCTCTTTCTAGGTTTCTACCTCATCACAGTGCTTGGTAACCTGGGCTTGATCATCCTAATAGCACTAAACCCTCACTTGCACACTCCCATGTACTTCTTCCTCTTCAACCTCTCCATAATAGATTTATCTTACTCCACTACCATCACCCCAAAAATGCTGATGAGTTTTATCTCCAAGAAGAACAAGATTGTGCACGCTGGGTGCATGACTCAGCTCTTTTTCTTCTGCTTCTTTGTCATTTCTGAGTCCTTCATCCTTTCAGCAATGGCATATGATCGCTATATTGCCATCTGTAACCCACTGGTGTATACAGTCACCATGTCTCCCCAGATGTGTTCACTCCTCTTGTTTGGTGTCTATGGCATGGGATTTGCTGGGGCCATGATCCACACAGGAAACATAATGAGTCTGATCTTCTGTTCTGACAACCTTATCAATCATTTCATGTGTGACATCTTTCCCATCCTAGAGCTCTCCTGTAATAGCACTGATACAAATGAGTTGATGGTCTTTATTGTTGTGGCCATTGACATTGGAATACCCATTGTCACCATCTTCATTTCTTATGCCCTCATCCTGTCTAGTATTCTTCACATTCATTCCACAGAGGGTAGATCCAAAGCTTTCAACACCTGCAGCTCCCACATGATTGTAGTTTCTCTTTTCTTTGGTTCTGGGGCTTTTGTGTATCTGAAACCACCGTCTGTTTTGCCACTTGGCAAAGGAAAAGTATCTTCTTTGTTCTATACCATCGTGGAACCTATGTTAAATCCATTAATCTATAGCTTAAGGAATAAGGATGTTAAAATTGCCTTGAGGAAAACCTGGGGCAGAAAAATATTTTCATAAGAGAGAAACAATATTGTCTCCCTAGTGTGAGAAGCTGAAAGTGTAAATGGCATTCAAAATTAACAATAGATATTATGAAATGGGAAGAAACTGTTCAAAAGGAAAGAGAAACTGGGATAGGGGAAAGGAGAAAAGAAGGAAAGAAAAGGAAAATATATATATACAAAATAGAAGATAGCTATATTACTAATTTCTCTTAGTTCATTGAATAGAAAGGTTTATGCTAATGTGGTTTGGTCAGTTTTTCATGCCTATATCTTGCACTCTGAGCAACTTTTTTAAAGATAACAATACTCGAGGTATTAACCATTGTTACTCTTCTGTTACATTGTTCTGAAATTGTTTCATTGTTTTTTCTTTAAAATGAAAAAGTAACAATATTTGAAAGAGAAGATAGACTTCTTTATTAGTGTCTGTATTTTTAAGAGTCCAATTCCACAGTTTTTTCCTGTCTTTTATAGACAGGGTGTTTCAAGTCTTTCTTTTTGGTTGAATATATAATGCAGATTTGTTCTTTCTGATCCTTCTTCCATTTGACTTCAACTATCACAAGTTTATTTGTCATTTTCAAAATTGTTGCAAATAATTTGATCTCCTGTGTGGCAGGCGCGAGGCTGTGAGTTCAATCCCCGGTGCCGCAAAAAAAAACAAAACAACAACAACAAAAAAATTTGATCTGCCTGGACTTTATTAATGAATTAATCTAGCCTTCTCATTTGAGATATTAGAGATGCAGAATTATATACTTTCCATGTGAATATATAGCTCAATTCCAGTCTAATGTTGCTTTTATAAAGCCATGTTTTGTTGTTATATTGGTCCACTTAGATATTTCCTTTAAAAATCTGATGAAACATTAAAATCTTGATTTTATTTGCAGTAATGTAGTATCTTACTATTACTTTTTGAATACTATGTTTTTAAAGGATGTTGGAGTTGAAAAAATTTTGTTAAAATGATCTTGTCCAAAGGACAGAAACATGCATAAAATGGTGCTTTTTTGGGTGTCTTTAAGAGTGAGTTCTTACATGAGACACTTTAATCTGAGTGTAGTTAATTAGGTCTTGTGTATGTTGATAGGTTACAAAAAATTGAGTGGAAAGTAATACATTATTTCATGGCTAAGAGTGTCATAATTTAAAAACTTTTTAAGTGTTAAACTATACATTTGGCCATGATAGAGAAATTTGCAGCTCAGCATAGTCACGGAAGCAGTAAATAATTTTGAAGATCTAGTTAATTATCAAGGCACCATTCAGCAGTACCTTTTCAGAAAAGGCAATTTACTTTCATTGAAGTTCGAAGACCAGTGAAACTAGTTGGTGTATTAATATTTTTATTTTCAGCATTTTTATTCAGTGTTTTTTAGTGTTCTACAAGGAAAATGTTTTTCTGAATATCCAAAGTGCTAAATGGCCAGAAATAATTTTTAAAATGAATCAATAAATGGACTTTTGTTTTTACATTGATAAATAGAAATAATCTTTGTTTTTTCTCTTTCTTTCTTTCTTTCTTTCTTTCTTTCTTTCTTTCTTTCTTTCTCTTCTTTCTTTCCTCCCTCTTTTCCTCATTCCCTATCTTCCTTTCCCTCCCTCCCTCCATTACCTGTTCTTTTCTTTCACTCTTTCATACCAAACTAGTGATTAAGACCATGAACTTCACCCTAAGCTACATAACTAGATCCAACCCCTTTTTCATTTTAAGATAGGTCTCTCTAAGTTACTGACTTGCTCAGACTGTGAGCATCCTGCCTTAGCCTCCCAGAGTGCTGGGATACAGATATGTACTACCACACCTGGTTGGCTATTTTTTATGAGGAGTGAAACTCATAAAAGATGAAGTATGGGAAAAGCATTAAAAGGCAGAATCTTAGATTAAGTATGGATCACTTGCTCCAGTCATCCCTTTTGTGGTGGCTTTACCCAGTATAAAAATAGTAATGTTATTAAAGTAATAGGTATTAGGTATGAGTTGCTGTCTCCATTTGCTCACTAAAGAAACTAGAGAGGTGCCATGTGTTTATACCAGTCTCATGATGACTACATTGGCCAGAGAGTCCTTATGGGAGCTGACTACACAGCCCACTTCTTAGCACTGATGTGGGAACAGATGCTGTGACAGGAATATGGCTTTGAGGCAGCTCTGAGCCTGGGGAGCAGTTACCAAGAATTTACTAGAGAGCGCTTTACCTGCTTACCAACCCCTTAATTTTCTGAGTTGGAACTTGGTGAGCCTCAGTGGTTTAGAACATGATGGGTGCAGTGTTATGTTGTTTAACTGGGTCAGTCAAGTGTTGTGAGTCTTTCAGTCTGTCTCTGGCCCGCTTGCTTGTGGGTACCGGAATTAAGCAATGCAGATTTGTTCCTAGGGTGACTGATAATTCTAGGATGTTTTCTGCCTAGATTTGTGCAACTGAAGTATGTTGGGGAGTGTGCGGCAGGAAGGGAGGGTCTTAAGGGATAGCCTCTACCTTTCTGTTGCCATCTCCTGGGAGGGTTTTAAGGGGGAATCAGTGCTAATCTCCATTGTATGGTTGAAGTAAGAGGTGTTGAGCAGACTGAACCAACCCTGGGAAGTGGTGTTAAGCTAACAGCACTGCCAGGGGAGAAATTAGAATCCGCAGCTTGTGCATGGCCCACCTAATCTTTGATGGAGATTGTGGGTTTTCTGACTATCAGACACATGTAAAAAAAATCCCACAAATATTTTTGTTTATGTTTGAGTGGTTTGTGATTTGGAGAGAAGCAGAGGTAAATGGAGAAAGGAGGAGGATGGAGAAAGGAGGAGGAAGTGACAATGATCTGGCATCTGCTGTGTGGGAGAGATTGGCAGGTTCTTCACTTAGGTGATGTAATCAGAATTTGAGAAGTAAGAAGAAAGAGACATTGGAGAGGAGAATTACTCAAGACCCTTAGATATTCACATGCAATTCATAATAAATGTTTTAACTTTAAAAACATACAATAGTTAAATATACATTGAAATAAAAGTAACTTCTCTGTGAAATTTATTTTCATTGAAAAATTTTAGAGATTTTTTTTAAAGCTATCCACTATGCTGGTGTCTCGAGCCTACTTTTATTCTCTCTGTTGGGTAACACAATCAAGCCTCAAATTAGAAATATAGTCAATGATGATTCATACATAGAGCAGTCTTACTTTAAAATCCGTTGAAAGAGTAGTGTAGGGTGATGAGATTCTCAGTTGCACTGAATCAATTAACAGAGGAAAGTTCCTGGGCAAATATCAGCGACAATCTCTTCTCAGGGATAGGATTCAGCTGGAAATGACTTGGCAGTGTTGGGGCAAAGCTATAAACTTGACCTTGGGACAGGCATGATTGAGACAGGGGATGAGTGTGAAATTCAGGCACATACTCTTGATCCATTGCAGAGTCACTGGAGTGAAGCAGCAGAACCTCTGAGGATATGTTGTCTGTGACCAAAAGAGGCCAGGTCAAAGACCATATAGGGTGTGACTCATTTAATGAAGCTGTAGGAGAGGCAACTTTAACTTAAGGTGGAAAAACAAAACTGGGCTAGTATGGTCTTGGAAGAAATGATTACCTGGACAGGAAAAGAGGAAGCTTTATAGAATAATGGAAAAGATGGTGACATGGTATTTGTCAAAATTGTGCAACTAATAATTCTATGTTTGAATGTACACAATTTTAGCTGAAAAAGAACCGTAATTGCTATTGTCTCCTACTCCTTGTTCTGCTTCTTCTCTTCATCATTACCAAGAGTGGAGTAAGTGAGGAAGAGATTATACAAGACTGAAAGTTGACAATCACTGGAATTGACTTGAGTATACATGGGTTTATTATACTCTTTTCTGTTCTTTTCATACTTTGAAATGTTCCATAATCCAAAGTTAATTAAAATTATCTCAAAATGAGTCACAGACAAAAGTAGCAAAATGAAACCAATACAATTTCTGGAGGACGTGGAAAAAAAAACTTAACCTTGGGTTCAACAACGAATTTCAGGCACAACAACAAAAATCACTAGGCCTAGTGTAGCCATGTTCATGTAACACCAGAAAGCCGGAGTCTTAGACAAGAGGACTGAAAATTCAAGCCTGATCAGTTTAGGGACTTAATGAGACTGTCTCAAATTGGAATTTGAAAATGTTGAGGATGTAGCTCAGTTCAATAGCCCTGAATTTGATCTCCAGTACTGAAAAGAAAATCACATTTTCACAAATAAGCGGGGTGTAACAAAAGTTTAAAAGTCTGTTCCTTGAAATATGCTACTAAGAAAATGAAAAGCTGGAAACTATTTTATTCGTATTTGACTAAATTCTCTGATCCAGACTTAAAAATGACAAAACATAATAGCCAAATTTGCCATGTATAAATAGTAAACTATGAGTAGGAATATGGAATAAGTCTGATATTATTAGCAACTGGGAAAATGTAAATAAAGTCACCATAACCATTGACTATCTGATAAAGTGGCTAAATTAAAAATGTTGATAGTAGCAAGAGTTAATGGGCATAGGGAGCTCTCATTTATTGTGGTGAAAGTGCAAAATGGCATAACCACTTTGGAAAACACCAGGAGATTTTTGTAACATTGAAGCTGCACATCCCATACAATGTAGATAATCTCCTCCTAGCTATTTACCAAAATGAAGTGAAAACATTATGTCCACTGAACACTTGGGTGTAGATAGGGTAGCAGCTATATTTATACTTGTCCTGACTTGTAAACAATCCAAACTTCACTCAACTGGTGGGTGAGTAACACTTAGGTGATTGAATAGTACTCAACAATAAAAAGAAGGGAACTAGGACACACAGATGAATGAATCTCAACAGGAACAAATCTTAAAACTTTATTCTTAGTGAAAGGAACTTGGCATAAAAGTACATAAACTGGATAACATTTTATAAATTTTGAAAAACAGGAAAAATTAATGCAGAGTGATTGAAATCAGGCAATAGTTGCCAGGAGCAAGTGTGGTGGTTATTTATCACATTGGGGAAATATTTAAGGTAATGAAAATATAATGTATGTATCTGGATTGAGTGGTGGTTGCATGATGCATACATTTGTCAAAAATTACTGAATTGTATGAATAAACTAGATTTATTTTTTTCTAATTATATGTCAATAAAGTAGATTTAAGTATTCATATATAACATACAAGTAAAAAAATTCAAGGATCATAAAAATGAATCTTGAACTCCAAGACAACTTTTAACTAGAAAATACAAATTAAAACAACTAGATGACATTCTAGCATCAAATTGGCTCAATTTTTAAGGAAATTGTTAGAAAATACATAGGAAAAAATATATTTATCTATTGCTGGTAGGACTCTGTTGATATGGTGTATTATATTTATTGATTTGTATATGCTGAACCATTCCTACATTCCTAAGATGAATCCTCTTGATCATGGTGTATAATCTTCTTGATGATGTACTGTATTCTGTTTGTAAATGTTTTGTTGATAGTTTTACTTCTAGATTCATTAGGGATATTGGCCTGTAGTTTTTTGATTGGATCCTATTCTCTCTCTCTCTTTCTCTCTCTCGGTATCAGGGGATTACTTGCTTCCTGGAATGACTTTGGGAGTATTTATATTCTCTTTGAACATCATTAAAGAGTTTGGGGAATAGTGACATTAAATCTTCTCTAAATTTCTTGTAGATTTCTGCTGTAAATTCATCAGGATCTGGGCTTTATTTTTTTGTTTGTATGTTTTTAATTACCACTTTAATTTCATTGACTGATGTTTTGCTTTTTAGAATTTTTGCTTCTTATTGATTCAGCTTTGGCAATTCATATGTATCTAGGAATCTGTCCATTTCTTCTATGTTTTCCAGCTTGTTAGAATACAGGCTCTCAAAATAGGTATTGATGATCTTCTGAATTTTTGCAGGATTTATTGAGATTTCACCTTTTTCATTTCTAACTACATGGATTTGAGTCTTTTCTTTTTTGATAAGGTTGGCCAACAGTTTATTAATTTTAGTTAATCTTTCAAAGAACTAACCATCTGGCTCATTGATTCTTTGTATTGTTTTCTTAGTCCCCATTACATTTATTTCTGTTCTAATCTTTATGATTTTCTCCCTCATACATCCTTTGGGCTTAACTTGTTCTTTTTCTTGAAGTTTGAGGTTTATCATGATGTTGTTTATTAGATTTCACACTGTTTTCCTGAATTCAGAGTTCAGTGCTATAAATTTAACTCATATGATGGCTTTCATTGCTTCCCATAAGTTTTGGTATGTTGAATCAGCATTATCATTTTTCAGTTCCTTTGTATTTACTTAAGCATGTTCTGTAAGCTAGTATGTGGTACATTTTTGAGAACTTCCATGTGCAGGTGGAAAGAATGTGTACGCTGATATTGTGGCATGGAGTACTTGGTAGACATTTACTAAATCCATCTGTTCACAAATTTGGTTCAGTTTTGATATTTCTTTGCTGATTTTTTGTCTAGTTGATCTGTCTGTTTGTGATCTATTTGTGGGATATATTTTTCATGTCTGCTAGTGTTTGTTTTATGTAGTTAAGTGACCAGTATTTTAATATGTATTATATATATGTAATATTATATATATAATATTATATATAAATAATAAATAAATGAAATGTATGATATACACATACATGTACATATATATAGTCTTCTTCTTGGAGTGTCTGCTTAACAAGTATGTAGTGACTGCCTTGGTCTCTTTTGATCAGTGACTTTCTTTGTCACTTTCAATCATTCTTGACTTGAGGTTCACTTTGTCTGTAAATAGAATAGTTACCTCCACTTTTTCCTGGGTTCCTGTTGCATGAAGTATTGTTTTCCATCATTTGACTTTTGTCTATAAGTTTCTTTTGGAGTTAAATATGTTTCTTGTAGGCAGCATATTGTTGGGTCTTGTTTCTTGGTCCATTTTGCCAGACCAGTAAATTGAAACTATTTCCATTGATGTTTATAACTGATAGTTATTGGCTTATCCTTGTCATACTATTTTCATGTTAGTTCCTTGTCTTTTTCCTTTGTTTGATTGCTTGCCTGGCTTATCTATTTCTGGAATATCTTTCAGAACACTTTGTAGAGCAGGTTTGGTGGTCGAGAATTCCTTCACTCACTCTTTGTCATGGAAGAATCTTATTTTTCTATTTTTTTGAAACATAGTTTTGCAGGATACATCAATCTGAGTTGGAAGTTGTTTTATTTCAAGACTTGAAATACTTCACTCCAAGCTCTATTTGATTCAATGATTCATATTCAGAAGTCTGCTGTGTTTCTGATGGGTTTTCTTTTTATAGGTCATTTATTTCTTTTCTAATGTCTTTTAATATTGTGTTCTTGTGCTGTATTTCTGGACTTTTGGTTATTCTATGCCTTGGTGTAGATTTATTTTGGTCATGGCTAATGGGAGTTCTACATCCCTCACTTATCTGCACGTCAAATTCTTTTTCTGTTTGGAAAGGTTACTGCCATGACTTCTGCTAACAGAAGTTTTTATGTCATTTGTTTTTACTCCTGCTTTTTCACTGACATAAATCAATTTTATGTTTTTATTCCTTGAATCATCTTGAAACAGTCAGATTGTTGTTTTCAAGGTCCCTTGCTATATTTAAAAGTTACATATTTTTTTGGTGATCACCAAGCACAAGCCAGTCTTCAAGGTCTGATATTCTGTCTTCACTTTTGTTTATTTGGTTTTGCAACCTTTGAAAGGAATTTGTAACTTCCTGAGTATTCATTTGAGTCTGTTTCATGGATTCTATTTCTTTGCTATGTTGGGCATTCATGGTTTCCATCACTTTTCTACACTCGTTTATTTGTTTGTTTTTTTTTTTTGCATATGTGTACTCTAGATTTGCTGAGCAAGTTCAATATGGTCATCATTTTTTTTTTTTTACCTGAAAGACTATTTCTGATTTCCTCTGCAGCCTCAGACATCTTTTTTTTTTTCCTTCTGCTCCTATCATTTCAGAAAATTCAGGTGGATGGCTTCTGATTTCTTCTATCTTGTCCCCTGGGTTCGTCCTGCATGGGCTGGAGGACTGGTGTTGCATTTTTATTCTGCCTCTTGTCCTTTTCTACTTTTATTTTAAATTTGTTTTCTGTGCTGTTTTTTGTAGTTTTCCAATGTTAGGTAGTTTTCTCACTGTTACTGAGGCTTCTCTAGCAAGTGCCTATTTCTCAGAGATGTTGTGGTGTAGTGGGCTCTTGGTCTTTGTGTCTGCCCCAAGATCCTAACTTTCCATTTTATTAGGAATGAGAAGTTGCCGTCTATTTGGCTCAGCACTCAGTCCTTTGCTGGTGGACTATATTGATGGTTATGACCCCATGCAATCACAGTGCTGTCATACAAGGGAGAACTACTGATTACAACAGGCATGGCATCCTGGTTATCCCAGTACAATTAACAAAACAATATAATCAAGCATAGCCTAGAAACTGACAAACTGTGATAATTGCTAACTTGGTTTCTTTAAACATAGAAGACCTACAGTTATATTACAACATCCAACCATCACTGTAAGCTAAATAAACTTTTCCTTGTTTCACTTTGGGTGTTGGGTATTTTGTCTGAACAGCAAGAGAAAAGTAACCAAGGTACCTCCCCCGCAAACGAAAATGAAAGAATCTAATAAAAGAAGAAGGAAAGAAAAAGAAAAAGAGAAAAGAGAAAAAAACAAAAGAAAAGAAAACAAAAAAAACTGGTGGTAGTGTCCAAGTGAGAGCTGGAACCTGTGCTTTGTAACCTCTCCAAGTAGGCAGAAGGATTACTACTGGGTACAGGGCTGATCTTGGTGTCTGGATGTGGGGGCTGAAGCCGGAGTCTTCAGCTTGTAGCTTGCTGGATGGCCCTGCCCACGTCTCCTTACAGTGTTTGTCTCTGTTTTGCTCTCCCAGTTGCTGTAGTGCTCTCAAATGCAGCCAGCCTCAGGGTGTTTCTAGCCTCGTATAACTGGCCTCTCCTTGACATTACACAGCCTCCTCTGTTCCACACCACTGACTCCTCTCACATGTTGGTTGTAGTGCAGGGTAGGGGGAGTGCCCTTATCCCACCCTGGTGAAGGCCACTTGCCTGGCTGTGACACTGGACACAGGGCAGGGGAAGGTGCCCTTATCCCACCGCAGGCCAAGGCCTCTTGCCTTCTTGTGGCACTGTTTCCTGAGCAGGAGGATGATTTTAGTCCTTTGTAGCTAGGGCTAAGTCCTGCTTTAGGTGGCTGCCAGAGTGGAATCTGGGTGATCCCACCTCCTACTTCTCATCAGAACTCCCCCACTCTGCTGTCCAACTGCCAGCAGTCTACCGTGACTGGATGGTCCTTTCCCTTATTCCACACCTGGATGTTGGCAGTGAAGCAATACTGGGGCAGTTCTGCTGGAGCTTGATGCCTAAGCCCTTCGAAATAAAACGGTGACCTCACCTGTTGCCTGCTCCTCCTCGGCATGACTGTGTGTCAGGGGTCTGCTCCACCTCACTCACCAACCGCTGACTGTGGGGCTGATCAGCAAACAGTGTCTTGTGTTGTCATTGCTGCCTCTGAATGCATAAATTTCACTCAGTCCAGGTCAGTTCTCCATTTAGCAGTGAGCAACAAAGTAGTTTTTGGTGCCTCCACACTGGGGAGGCTACACATTCACTCTTTGTTGCACCAGTCTGCAGTCTGTGGCAGTGAGCTATTTCCTCCGTAGTAATGAATCCTATTTTCTTCTCCTCTCAGCTCTTTGGTAGTTGCCATGTTCTCTCCACTCACTTTTGTTTCTCTCCAGGTTGTTGTTTTCCAGACTTTTGACACTTTATCCTGGAAGAGCTGAGTTGCTGGCACTCACCACTCTGCCATTTTTCCCTTTCTCAGAATCAGGCTTTTGAGTCATTGATCTTTGTATATATATTTTTAGTATCAAGTTTCATTAATTTTCACTCCATCTTCACAGCTTCTTTCCTTCTACAAGTTTTGAATTTAATTTTAGTATTCTCTCTGTGCTGAGTTTCTGAGATTTTAACTATGATGTATCATGGAGAAGTTCTCCTCTAGTTGTAGCCACTTGGGGTTCTGTATACCTCAGTTC
This sequence comes from Dasyprocta punctata, assembly GCA_004363535.1. Taxonomy (NCBI): domain Eukaryota; kingdom Metazoa; phylum Chordata; class Mammalia; order Rodentia; family Dasyproctidae; genus Dasyprocta; species Dasyprocta punctata. Next base: position 14,467 of record RJWM01007085.1, on the reverse strand, counting down.
TTTCTCTAGAATTCAAAAATTTTTTGCTGTAACTTCTGTGAATAAAGTTTTTGTACCTTTTGTGTCACCTTCTAATTGTTCCCTGACTTTTATGACTCTTAGCTTGTTTTTTGTTGAGCCATCTAGCAGCTTTTAGATCCAGTTTCTGTGATGTCTTAATTTTAGGGTATCACAGAATATGTGATCTCATAATTCAGTCTAATCTGTTTCTGACATTCTCTCTTCACTTTGCTCATTTCTACTAACCATACTTTTAACAGGCTTTTTATATCCTAGACTTCGGCTTGATTTCTTTTCATGATCTCTAATTCTTTACTAAAGTGGTCATTTCTCTTTAACTCAATCACCTTTTTGTGTTTTTTTCAAGATCACTGAACATTTTATCATTAAGCATTTTATCTGTTCATTTACATCTTCTTAGCTCACTGAATATTTTGTGGATCTATTTATTTCTTTCTTCTTTAATCTCTTTAAATCTTATATTTATTTTCCTTTAATACAGTCTTTTCTTCATTGTCCATGTGATCAACTTTTGGGGAGTTACAAGTTTTTGGAGACATCTTGTTGCCTTGTCATCTCATGTTTCTATTTTGTGATGAAAGTTGAGTATCAGTTTGTGCAGAAATACTCTGTCGCTTCTTCGGTGATCTCTTTATTTGGGATATGTTTCCTTGTGATGTGATCTTGGGTTGGTTATATTTTGACATCTATACACTTCTTTAACTTATTCAAATAATAGGATCAATCCTATTCACTATATTACTGGTTACATCAGTGTCTACAGAGTCAACCATATATCAATCTTAGAATTTAAAATTTCTTTCTAACAATATCATCTGGTGTGGCAGCACATGCCTGTAACCCCAGCACTTTGCAGGCTAAGGCAGGGGGATTGTTGTGAGTTTTAGTCTAGTTTGACTACATAGTAAGTTCAAGGCTAGCTTGAATTATATAGAGAAAGCCTGTCTCAAAACAAAACAGAACAAAACAACACAAAAACCACACTTTCACTCCCTTTTCAATAACTCAGAAAGACTGGTTCATTATAGATGATAGGTAGAATGGTATGTACAGGATGAGTGAAGAAGAAAAGAAGAAAAGGAATAAATCAGCCCCTGAAGAAGAAAAGGAGAAAAAACAGACACTGCAAGTGAAAAAAGAGATAGGGATTTGGTAATATCTTCATATCTGGGGTGAAGGGCTGGTTTAGAGGGGTTTCAGAGAATATTTTCAGAAATGAGAATAGGCACAAAAATGAAGGAGAATACAATTGCAGATGAGGAGAGCTGTGAAAAGGTCAGAACCAATTAATACGCTCATAGAAAGCTTGTGTTTGAAGGCTGCTACCACATACATTCAAAAACACAAAGATCTCGAGTCCTCTCAGCCAAAGAACTTTACTACATTGCTTTTTTTTAACTTGCTTTGTTTCTTCACACACACATAAAACATTTAGTTTGATTTTATTATTTGTCTATTAAAAATCTCCAGTACACTTAGAATAATTGCCCCCTTGTACTCATTAAATCAAACACTTATTTCCTAATAAATAACACTTGAAAGTTTTTTTTAAAAAAATGACACTACCCATATTTCACTTCTTAGAGCAGTCTTGATGTGTTTTGTTCCCTTTACACCCTTCGCGAATGACAGATTTTGTACAGTATTTTACTTTCTCAAGGGCTCAACAGTCGTAATTATTGCAACTCCATTTTACTAATTAACACCTTTCCTGAATTTAAGTCCCTTAAGAACAAAATCTTCAGTTTAGAAGAGATTTGAGTGCTTGATAACTCGAAAGTCTTTACAGCAATCATGTCACTTAATTACTTTCCTGTGTTTCCACCTAATAAGGAAGGTAGAGCCTTTTTCTACAATCACTTTTACCTTGACAGGCAGAAATCTTCTGGTATCATTATCTTTAGTATCAGTGTCAACATACTAAAGGCTTCTAAATTAGTTTCAGTAAATTTAATTATTAGTACTTTGTATTTTTGTTGACAATAAAATGTTTGTTTAGCAAAACCCCTGATGAATTGTATCTAGTTAAACATATTTCAAATTACAGATTTGCAATATAGATTTTTTACTGATTTATATTTATACAGGAGCCCTTTACATTCAGTAAGGTTTTTTTCCTGTCCTGAGGATGGAATTCCATGCCTCACACATGCTAGGAAAGTGCTCTACCCTCCAACCCTAGTCCAACTAGTTTTTGAGAAGCATTTAAAATTTATCCATCATCTAATGGGTAATGAATGCGTAGTGTACACCAACACTATAGAATTTACAGCTGTCCTTGAAGATGCTTTTAATCTAGTTGAGATTTGGGTACTATAATCTAGAAATAATCAATTTATAATATAAGCCTATATTAGACTGAGCATAATGAGTGATATAGAAAAATAAGTCCAATGGAGGGTAAGACCATGACTTAGCTTATTGTCATTCTCAGTTGCCCTTAATTCCTTGGTTAGGTTTAGGTTTAGGGTTAGGTTTATCCTTTACTCTAAATTTTCTCTCCACTTTTGCCTCTGTGACATTTTACAAATTCAGTTAACATTTACAAAATGAATACTTATGGAAGCATGATTTATCCATTCCAATATCTGTCATTTTCAACAAGGACAATGTCTTAATTGATTTAATTGGCACGATTACCATGAAATGAGACATATAGTAAGGATTTAATTTCAGGTTTGTTTTTCTCAAATTCTTGCCCTCAGTTGCTAAATTTGCTTCTTTTAGAGGAGCATTTCCTTTGTCAATTTTCTTACTTTATTACCTATTTGTTGACATTTTTGAATCTGTCCTTGCCATTGACTGTACTGGTCATCATTCTGCCTTATACACTCCTTCTTGAAGCAATTTTCTCATTTTTATATGATCATTGCTGTCCACATGATCCTCCAATTATTATCTGATCCCTTTCAGTCACATTCTGATCTTCAATATTCAAATGTCTGATCTCCATAATGAGGAGGTCTTCCTAACATTTCAAGATTTTGTTTAAAATCTATCTCTTTGACCTTTCCTTTCTTTATTTCCCTAATTATTTCATCTTATTTTCATTTTCTTGGACTGAAGATGTAATCAGATTTCATTTTTGTGCCTCTTCTTTTCTGTTATTCTCTCTTAATGCACAGAGATTCTAGATTCTGCTTTGCATTTCATCATTTCATTACATGGGGCACACTGTTGGTCTCCTTTTGTTTCTACTGCCTGTGTAAAGACTTTGAGTGCTTCCCTTTTCATCTTGTTCCAGTCTATTCTGAAACTACTTTTGTCAAAGGATATAGTTATTATTATTTTACTAGTAAGTAATAAATACCTTTTAAACTTATATACTTAAAATATAACTGTGATTTGTATGACAACATAAAACTGTCTTATATAGTAATATTAAATAGCTGTATTTAGTGTCCTCTTTGTGTTAGAAGATACATTGTTTAAACATTCTTTGAGTTGTGAATATATTCCTCATTTCGCATAAAAAATTGAAAACTTGAACAGTTGAAGTCTGTCAGCTTCCGATGTTCGCTGTCTGAATACTTAGATACATATCGGAGTGAAAGACAGAGTTACTAATAATTTTTCTGGAATAGTAGATATAAGCTGACAGTGTCTCAGAAAAATTGGGATTTAGAATAACTTTATGAATTCTACATTTTGTTCCCTCATTGTTGTTTATAACCAAATAAATAGAGTAATTGAGAAAAATCACCTTTGGGAAAAAGATGTGTCTATTTTTGTACTTGAGTTCTACAATGACTGCAGAATAGCCTTTTCAAAATATCTAGAAAAACTGTGGGAGACACACACACACACACAAACACACACACAAAACTTATTGGACACACAGGTAAGGAGCTTAATGGAAAATTGAAAACTAAAGACAAAATTTAGAGTCATGTTTTTAGAGGGATTGTTGAAGTCATGAAACAGATAAACCCACCAAGATTTTAAGGAAGCAGAAAAAGTGCAAAAGTCTGCACTGTGAATGGACAGAAATAAGAAGAGTCAGTGTAAGAGGTGTCACTATTAGCCTGTAAGTTTCCCTCTGGCATGAACCATACTTTTGTATCACTGAGGCTGACATATTGCATTGCCAAGTATACTTGTTAAAATAAATTTAACATTAAGTGTTAATGTAGACCCATATGACTGCTGACAGGATAATCTTACGTGTTTTATTCAGGGTCTAATAGAGACTATGTCAGTGAAGTCCTATGTGCTGCCATCTCTTCTCTCTGGCCAGGTTTGTGTTTCATCTTAGTGAGGCTGGGAACTTAATAGCATTTAATGATTTTTTTCTAGACAGTACTTTGCAACTTGATGATTGAAGCCTGAGAGGCAACACACAGACATGAGATACATATACAAAAATATTTTATTGTGTATAACTCCTCATGTGTTCCATTATGTGATGTATAATATATAGTTTAACTTAGAAATAAATAGAAGAAGGAAACCATTTTTCATAGCTTCAAGTTTTGGAAGTGGACAATATTGAATAAAATGGAAAATAGTAGTTGGTTTTTGCTTGCTGCTTATACTGGAGCAAGTGATCAAGTAGCTTGACTTTAGTGAAGCTACTTGATCTAAGATGCATTTGAAAATGAAGTTGTCATGGTAACTGTCTCTGTAGTAACAGACAAAATCCCCTTAGAGCTTCCAGAGAACCTCCAACGTCTTCTTCGCACTTGGATCTCCAGAAGATTCTGCCTTATGGGCTTTATTTAAATTTTGTTTTAAGGAACTATTTTTCTCCCCTTTTTTTGTGCTGTGCAATTGGGAACAGGGACCAAGATTCAGCAGAGTGACCCTGAGATGTGGACAGCTCTAGCCATAAATTGACTGATGAGGTATCATTGCTGCTAAGACCAAGCTCAGGAGGAGCAAGTCTACACTGATGTATGTGTATGTATTCAAAAGCATACACAGGCCTATGTGCAGTGGTGAGCTGGACTTGCCTCGAAGAAGATGGAGTTCTGATTTTGTGGTAAGATTCTATAACTTCTCCAAGAATTCCTGCCATTAAACTGGGACCAAAAGCATACCTAACCAACTGGCACACTTAAGCTCAAATTTCCGCAGTCTTGTATTTCACTTCTGTGCAATCAGTTATCCTTAAACATATGAAATCCTTTGGTTAGGTATGTAGAACACATGTGGTCATATCACATTTTTATTAGTCCTTATATTAATTAAATCTCTTCCTAAATGCTTCCCATTTAGAGGACCCAGGGTTGCTTTCAGGAGAAAAAATTGGGTCTGTTTGTACCATACATTAAGTACCTTGAGCTTAAGAGACTCAGCAAGGTTTTGAGTTGGAAAGATCAAGGTTAGCCAAGATTTTGGAGCCTGTTTGCTGCGTGCTCATCACTTTTAAAGTGGAGACTAACAGATCTAATGGACGAATCTGTGGGAGTAACAAATGAGGCAAAGTTATTTGTACATTGCTCTTGCATTCTTGTTCTCCCAATGAGGGTTTTTGGTCACTGGTACACAGTAAGTGATGAATACAAGGCAACAAGAATTATCCTTCCCCTACTCAGTGCTTTGTTCTTGATTGTACAAAAAAGATGCAATCTAGAGAAAAGAGCAAGTCATTAAAAGCCAGACATATTATTATCAAGGGTGCAAATGAACATTTCTTTTTCCTTGGGGAGAGCAGGCTCCAGACACTGTTCTGTGGGAACCTCTGACTAGCTCACCGAGATCCTGTTTCAGAGTAAAATCCTTTAGTTTCGGTTGTCTGTGGTGCTAGAAAAGGATCCTGTCCCTTCCCTGGAAACTGTGTAGGAGCCTTAAGGAAAAAGCACACTCAGAGATCTTGTTCTGTAGCTCAGCAAGAAAACAAAAATAAGTTAGAGGATTTGATCCTAAAAGCAGGAAACAAAAGCAGAGGAGAGTCTGGCCCCTAAATTGTCACTTTCACTTAGGACTATTTGATAATTATCAAAATGATGGTTGGAAGGGAGTAGAAAACATCATTGTAGCTCCAAGCTGAAGGAGTGAGTGCCTGCTTAACCTGGTGTGCCCTACAGTAGGATGCGTAGAATCTCAAGCAGGAGATGGATGGATTAAGTTCACCTTCTGCTGCAGCACAGTAGCACTGGGACATTATGAAAGTTGCTTAGGCATCTGTAAAATGAGGATACTTGTAATGCCACACAGTATTTAGATACCCTTTTTTTTATAATTTTTTTTTTTTTTTTTTACGGCACCGGGGATTGAACTCACAGCCTCGTGCCTGTCAGACAGGTGCTTAAGTCACTGAGCCAAACTCCCAGCTCCAGTATTTAGATACCTTTAATAAATATTTTTTTACCTTTTAATTAATAGCTTTACATAATTACTCTATTATTATTATCATGTAATGGTTTCCAACATCATATCAGCTAGAAACTTTGGTCCATACAACTTCATTCCCGGTAATGGAAGGTTTTACCAATTTGATAAAGGTTGCAAAGGCAAAAGTTGAGTGTTATCCCAGCTCAACTGTGTAGACTCTTTCAGTTGTACCAATCTTTACTCTGAAGCAGATTTCAACCTTCAGTGATATCTAGGATGGTTACACGTATTTGGGGACTATAAAATAGACACAGGGATGAGGAAATGCTATTTTGACATTTAAATATTTTCCTATTCAGGTGGTATCCTCAAGAACAAGAGATGTTGTTCTGTCCTCTCCATGACTATTTTCTTTTCCTCTTACAAACCGCCCAGAGAAGAACAGCTGCTAAGAATGTCTCTGTGACATAGTTTATCCTTACAGGCTTAAAGGACTGCCTGGGACTCTGGGTCCCTCTATTCTTCCTGTTTCCTGGTCTTTACATGGGCACTGTGGTAGGGAGTCCGGGTTTGATCACTGTCGAAGGGTTGAATTCTCTCCTCCACACTCCCATGTACTTTGCTCCATTCAACTTTTGTGTTAGATATTTTAATTTCTCCATTACTAAGAAATATTTGCAAGTTGCCCAAGAGCATAAAACTAACTGTTACAAGCACTGGTGTTGCAATCTCATCTTGAATTCATCTTGAACTCTGTTTTCTGTTGTGCCATATTTTCTTGTCTCTTTGCTTTCTTGGAAGATTTCAGCTTAACAATAACCCACAGCCTTCGGACCAACTGCTTTCCTGGAAGATTTCATTTCACATGTTAGTTGACCTAAAACATCTAAGTTATGAATAAACTTACAATAATTTTATGCTATTTTTCACAGGATAATTGTAATATATCACACTTCAAGAATGTAGGTGGTGAAGTATTTTGTTGAGTTGGTCTTGGCAAAATGCCAAGATCAGTGCCTGATGAATTTAGTTGTCTATATATGAGAAGTATCTTAGATTTCATATAGAAATAAGCACGATGCCCACTGACTTGAGTGGAGTGGCAGGGACACAGTTCAGTTGGTCACAACTGCCAAGGGAGAGAAGTGAAGTTTTAAGGAATGTGAAGATATTAGGTGATTTCTGGTGGGAAAAACAAAAAATAAAAGAAAAATGAAAAAAAAAAAAGACACCGGGTGAAAGTGTTAAATATTCTTTCAAGACTAATGAGCTAGCATTTAGAGTCTTATCCCAGGGGTTAAATGGATGTTTGAAGTCTGACCTGGAAGTGGGTGGTTCTTGGTGATTTGGAGTGGCACCCTCTGATAAAAGTCATTAGCCACGTATAGCTATTAAGCACTTGAAGCATATTCATCCAGATTGAGGCATACTGTAAGTGTGCAATGTGCATTTAAATTCACGCTGGGTCTCTGAAGAATTAATATGAAAAGTTAATGTAAAACATCCTATTAATAACATTTAGATGTATTAAACAAATAATTAAAATTAATTCTTCTGTTTAGTTTTTAATGAATTTACCAGGAAATTTAAAATAACATATGTGGCTCTATTAGATGACACTGGTCTAGAGAAAGTAATGTAGAAATAGATAATTTGGGGCATGTTTCAGGTCAGCATCAAGCAGTATATTATTAGGAAAGACAAATGCTACACAATTTTCAGGTATTAGAGGTAACAGTGATATTCTAACAATGGGAAAAGCAAGTGATCTTGGGCTGAATTAGTTTGTTTATAGTATTATATAGAGGAAAGCAAAGCTTTACATAAAAAGTCAGAAGAACAGCTTTAGGCTTCATGAGTGCATAATTTCTCTGAGAAACAATAAGTGAGGTGGAGCAAGACATACTGTATTTTAATATATGAAATTTTCCATAGGAAAGTGTTTTTCTGTTGAGAAATAAGGAAAGTTTCAGATATATGTTTTACTTTGTCCTTCAATTCTGTTTGATGTTGGTGGAATGAAAATAATAAGCATATGGAGAGAGGATTGTACTATACATAAGGTTAAATAAAATATTGTATTAGGAGTGGGGTAGATATGGTGAGTTTGCAGAACAGTGTAGGTAGTGAAATAAAATAGAAATCTTTATTGAAAGATTTCATAGTATAACTCACAGCAAAGTACACAAATCCTAAGTGCATTGATTTTTTTCATATATATGTGCTGTGTAACTTCATATGTATATTCAGTATAAGGACATTTATATAAGTGCATGTATACATTCATGTAATCATATATGTATCATCAATACTGTGACTTGTTGTATATTCTATGTATTTAATAGCATTATATATAATTTTTCATACAAGTACGTGTGTATATTTAAGGAAATATATTCTCCTGATCTCCTGTCTCTACCCAATGGCTGTATTTATCTTTTCTCTATTTGGCTGATGCTCATAAGGGGCAGAGAACCTGAGGTCTGTACGATTACAAGAATTTTAAATTCAATAAACTTTTATGTATGTTTTATTCATCCATTTTAATTTTTGAGAGTTTTAATAAGATAATAGATATGTAATAAACTGCATGTATTTAAAAGATTAATTTGGATAAAATTTTGTATATATGTTTTAAATCATGAAACTGTATATCCTTTGAGATCTCTCCCTTCTTCTCTCCACCCCCACCTGCAAATTCAAAATTTAATTTTTGAATAAATTAAATCATACAGTATGCACTCAGTTTTTCTGGTTTTTATCACTCAGTTTAAGTATTCTGAGATTCTTCCACATTAGTACTTGTATTACTAATTGGTTACTTTGTATTGCTAAGCAGTAGTCCATACCACCATTCGTTCATCCAATCACCTATAGATGGACGTGTAGGCTGTTTCCAGTTTTTGAGTATTACATGCAAAATTACCATGAACATTCATGTACAAATCCTTCTATGGCTTATCTCTTCATTTTTCTTGAGTAATACCTAGGAGCATAATAGATGAATTATATTACACATGCATGTGTAAATTTTAAAGAAACTGCCAGAATATTTTCCAAGTGATCATACCATTTTAGCACTCCTACTAGTGGAGTTCGAAATTTTCTGTTCTTCTACATCCCTACCTAGCCTGGGTATGGCCCACTTTTTAATTGAAGGTCTTTGATTAGTATGTAGTGTTGCCTCATTGTGATTTTGGTTTGTATTTCCTTGATGACTCATCATAGTGAACTTCTACGCATGTGGTCATTTTTCATTCATAAATGCTTTTTGATGAAATATCTATTCAAATTGTTTCTGCAATCTTTAAGTTTATATCTTCTTACAGGAGTCTCTAACTTCTTTACATACTCTGAATTGAAGTATTTTATCAGATATGGGATTTTAAAATAGTGCATGGCTTGTCTTTTCATTCTAAGTTCTTAATTATAATGAGGTTCAATTTATCAGAATTTTTTCTTTTATTAATTGTAGCTTAGTTGTCATATCCAAGAACTTTTGCTTAAAATATTACTAATATTTTCCCTGTATCTGTATTTTATTTTAGAAGTTTTATAGATTTTTATATTTGCACGTATAACACATCTTGAGTAAATTTTTGTATATAGTATGAGATGCCTCTCAAAATTATTTTTATGTTTCCTTTTCTCATAGCTTGCTAGGGTTATCTTTTTACCTTTGTTAAAAATCAGTTGATCCAAATTGTATGTGTCTGTTCTTGCTGTCTCTAGTCTATTCCTTTTTATCTTGAGGGCCAGATCACACACTTTTGGTTACTGTAGTTCTTGAAACCAGTTTGGGTAAGTCCCCAACCTTGCTCACTTTTTAAAAAGTTGTTTTGAAGAAGAGCAAGGGAACAAGAGGGAGGAGAAGGGGAAGTGCTGAGGGAGTGATGGGGGTGATCAAAGTATGTTACATGTGTACATAAATCTGCCAAAATTAAATTCATTGATTTTATGATTAATATGCACTGATAAAAAAGTTATCTTGTCTACTTTAGATCCTTTATATTTTCATATTAATTTTTAGTTAGTTTATAAATTCCCACAAAAAATCTGCTGAGATTTTGATTGTTATTGCCTTAAATTTGGTGGATCTTTTGGGGGAAGAATAGATATTTAAATATCCTTTAGAAGAGATTACTTTCCTACAACCTCTCCACTTAGTATGTTTAAAAATTTTCCAAACTGATAGGTGAGAAAGAGTTTTTATATATATATATGATGTACAATGTGATGCTTCAATGTATGTATTGTGTGATGATAAAATCAACATAAATGGCATACTTATCATTCTAAATGTTTCATTTCTTTGTAGTGAGTACATCAACATATGTAGAGGTGTTTCCACTGATTCTTTTTCTTTTTGGAATTTTTTTTTGGGTGCTAAGGACCAAACCCAGGGCTTCCAACTTGTTAGACAAGCATTCTACCACTGAACCAAATCCCTAGCCTCTTTACTGATTCTTTAAGGTTTTCTAAATATGTTACAAAGTCACCTGTAAGCAGAAAGATTTGTAGTTGTTTTCTTCTGATTTTTATACCTTTTATTTATTTCCCACTTATGACTATATTCCCTAATAACTTTAATAAAGTATTAAATAATAGGCATTCTGGTTTTGCTTTGGGTTTTAACTTGACAATTTCATGTTTTCAAATTAAGTTGTTGGCTTAGGGCTTAAACTTATGTATTTTATTATTTTAAAGGAGTATCTGTCATTTTCTAATTCACTGAGTACTTTAAAATCACAGATGGATTTTGAATATTGTCAAATTCTTTCTACATTCTCTGGCATTTTAGGCTTTCAAAAAATCTTCCCATTTTTAGGTCTTTAGTCTCTCCATTTCATTGACTCCTCTACCTTGAAACATGCACAAACCTTATTTGTCCTTTAAAATTCCTACTGTTACTCCTCCCTCTCCCTTTCTCTTCAAACTCAGAACAGTGATCAAAGCTTCTTTTGTTTCCACATTCATTGTCTTGCAGCTATTTTTGGCATGTTATACATACATATTCTTGTCCATGTTTCCTTTTGTATTCTCATGTCAGAATGTAATACTTCTGTCCAGATGTACTTGTGTTTCAAAATCCTATTTTCCACACCACTGAAGACTTAATGTCGATTTTCAGGAAATCCTTGAGCCACTGGTCAGCTGTTTCTCTATTTTAATGTCTGGCATGGCACGTAGGCAGGAGGTCATCAAGTGGAAGAAGTAGCAATGTCCATTCTGAATTGTTGAGTAGATAATTTTTAATTAACATTTTTTCTTGATAGTTACAGGTTCACATATAGTTGTAAGAAACAGTCTAAAGATCTCATTTACCCTTTACCCAGTTTCTTCCAATGCTAACATCTTGCAAAACTATACTACAGTATCACAACCACCTTATTGCTATTGAGATAGTTAAGATACATAAATGTTTCATCACTGCAAGCATCCTTCATGTTTTGTTTCCTTTTTACAAGCACAGCTCTCTCTCCCAGAAAGGAACAAATTATTGGTGTATACAATAAGCTGGGTATATTTCAAGAGAATTATGCTGCATGAAAAAATTCAATTTCAAAGATTAAATACAACACAATTCTATTATGTAACATCATTCAGTTAAGAAAGGGACATAAATGGATAATACATAAATAGCTTCTGACCTAACTTTAAGTGCAACAGCCACTCCAATTTTTATACACTATATTCCATTTTTATTGTTATGACAAAACATATAGCATTGTTTAACAAGGTGAATGCTAGAAAAATTGTACCATCATTTAGTTAACAGCAACTTTTTGAGGAAATTTTGTATGGCAACTGGGTCTAATTTAATTTTTATAGTCTTTTTCAAATGTAGAAAATTATGGAATTATGGAATAATTATCGAATATAAGTATGAATCATTCATATAGTGAACTTCTGCCTTAGCCAAAATAATAGAAAATGTGTACTGATTCTTGCCTCTGAAAGTGAAGTATCTGCAGAAAAATGTCATCATGGCTATGTGTGATTTTTCCCTGCTGTCTCTACACAGCACATTGCTGCTTCCCTGGAGCCAATGGTAAGTTGACATTTAACTTCCTCTTCTCTCTCTTTTCTTCATGTACAGGTTTTAAGCTCTTTTGCAGTAATTTCTTTTTTTAATGTGGTATCATGAACTCTTTGGTAGTTTTGGAAGTTTCTAGACAATTTTGCTGCAAAAGTTAACATGATGATGTGCTCTGCCACGGTGAACACGTTAAGATTCTGATTGCTGGGTCCACCCATTGTCTTATTGAATATTTGTCATCCTTGCAGGGGGGCAGTGTTCCATTTAGACTCAGCCCTTCACACCAGGCAGGGTTTCTAAAAGAGGGCCTACTGCTTCCCTGGGAAATTAAAAACTTTTTGAGAAATAAAAGTTTGCAGAAGTCAAAGTGTACTCCATTCATGAAAAATACATTTTACTGTTTACCACAGAAACCTCCTTTAGGAGAGAAAATCTCCTTTAGGAGAGACTCTGAGGATGGTTTATTTGTATTTCTATTTATATATCTAATCTGTACATAAGCAAAGCAAATCTCCCTTTAGATATTGTCATATGGCCCTACCACCACAGAGTGATGATGTTTTCTTCCTTCAGTTGGAGAGGAATAATTGGGCACACACTTGATATGAAATCACAGTTCTCATCAAATTTCCATTATTTACACCTTGTTTCATATTCTGGGTGAGTTGGTGCTTAAAGCTTAGGACTATTTTCTTTTCTGACATGTTATTCTTTTTACTACCCTCTGTCTCCTCAGACAAATCCAAAAGCTTTTCTTTTACTTTGTATCAGGTAAATGTCTACACCTCATTCCACTTCTTGGAACCAGGGATTATATCAGTGGTTTTCAAATTTAAGTGTATAAAATAGTCCTCTCTTATATGTTGGGGACATGCTTTAAGACTATGTTTTTGTTATACATAAATAGGTATGAAAATGTTTATTCTATAAATTAAGCACAGTAATAGTAGCAATAGAAATAATAATATAAAAGCATTTGGGAGGCTGAGGCAGGAGGATCATTGCAAGTTCAAGACCAGCCTGGGCTACAAAGTGAACTCAAGGCCAGCCTGAACTGTATAGCAAGACTTTGTCTCAAAAAGACCAAAAAAAAAAAAAAACAGAAAAGAAAAAAAGAAATAATGTTATAAAACAACATATAGTCATTCCTTGGCACCTATGGAGATAGATTCCAGGGACCTTTTGTGGATATCAGGATCTGCAGATGGTCAAGTCCCTTATGTGAAATGGTACAGTATTGCATATAACCTATGTACACCCACTTGTATATTTTAAATTGTCCCTATACTGTTTACAATACTTAGTACAATGAAGTGCTATGCACATGGTTGCCACATTGTATTGATTCAGGACTAATGACAAGGAAAAAAATCTGTGTGGGTTTAAGATTTTTTTTTCAAATTATTTTGATGCATGATTAGCTGAATGTGTACACACAGAATAGACAGGTATTAAGGACTAACTGTACTGAAGTAAAAATTATTTAATCCCATTAATTATTTAATTCTGAAAGTTTTCATATGATATTTTTGCACCATGAGTAACTGAAATGGTGTAAAGTAAAATCCTGGAAGAGAGAAACTACTGGATCTGATTCACTTGGAGAACTCACAATAATGCAGATGCTGGATACTGTGCATACAATTTTTGATTTGGTAGGACAGTGGTGGGAATCAAAAATTCTTATTTCTAAAAGTTCCTTGGCTATGATTCAGATGTTGTACTGGGAACCAGACTGGGAGAAGTCCAACTGTCAATTCAGACCTTGTTCCTAACTGAAACCTCCTGAACTGATCTTTACCAGCAGCATTTTTGTCTTCTGAGGTCTGACCAGGATCTACCTTCAAGGTTGGCCTCAACATTCTAGGGCTACTGCTTCATGTGTCATCTTCAAGCTACTCCACTCCCACAAGCCATTTCCAAAGGCTTCTCAACAGCATTGTCAGCAACATAGCAGTGACTCCATTCCTGGTCCCAAAATGTGTTTGAGTTAAATTAAAAGACAAAAGTTTTGTTTTAGTTCACAGTTTGTAGAGGTTTCAGAATTGGGTGACTCAAAGGCAGTTCAGTATGGCAGAGAAATCAGTTCATGGCATGGCAGACAGAAAGAAGTAAGCCATCAAAGAAGCA